>JAADYH010000932.1:0-12558 GCA_023338125.1 Phytopythium aichiense | reverse complement strand
TGCACCGAAGTCTGTGGTAAAGTCTCGACTTGGTGATCACTTCAGTCGCTTCTCAGAAGCCGTAGAACCTGCGACGGCGTGAGCGTGAAAATGCCGCAGGCTTCGAGCATCGTTGTCAGCTGCTCCATCGCGTCAGCCCCAGCATCGTCTGTGCGAGGCATTGCGAACCGCACGCCGTCCAGCAAACGCCTAGCCGACACTCGGTCGTTCGGCGCCGATACCGCTTGGTCTCCCACTTCACCGTCGTCATGGCTGATTTCGTCACTGCTACCGGTATGATCAACATCGTCGCCTCCATCTCGCTGGTCTAGTGCGCGTCGAAGCTCGCCAAGCTTCGCTGGGGACAACGCCAGCAGCTGCGACAGATCGGAGGTCTTGCGCAAGTACGACCGTGTGGCCCGCGCCGATGCGCAGATCTCAAACACGCGCGGGAGGGCAGTGAGATCCGCCCGCAGCTGGCTTTGTGCCCACCTTCCTGGGCTATCTCCTGTCCCACCAACAGCGCGCACCAGGGGCCCATCGGAGATCGCAGCAAACAGCAAGTCGTCCAGAGAACCCGCGAGGGGTTTCCAGACCAGAGGTGCGCACTCCGGGAGCAGTGCACGCTGCGCAAGCGAAAGCACTTGGGCTGTCACCTCCAGCGACTGCGCAATTTCACTCGAGACGCCTGGTTGAAGATCGTTGTCGTCGGCGTCGCAAAGAGGATCAGCCGTCTTCCAGATCGCGCTGCATTCACGAATCAAACATTCGACACAGTTGTGAGCACATTAGCGGCACGTACGCACTCCAAGTGCCAGCCTGGAAGCCAACCAAGCGATGATGGTGCTCACCTTGACCGATACAGCTGCACATCACGCCCAAATAGCACGTGTTTCAGCGCACTGGTTGCGTCGCGTAGCAGTGACCCAATCACGGCCTTGAGATCTGAGATTTGCCGCTCAAAGATCGAGTGCGAGAACAGCAGTGCAGCCTCGGCATCCTCTTCCTCATCCTTCGACTCGCCGCCGTTCTTGACTGATAGTGACGCACCCGTCTTGTTCGCCGGGGCCCTCAACTCAGCGCTGCTGCCACTTCGTAGGCCATTTTCATGTCCATCCTCGGTGTCTTCATCCCCTGTCGCCACGTTAGCGGATCTGCTGTTGTCGACTTCGACGTTTCGCCCACCAAAAATGCTCTTCATCGTTTTCGAGCCGACCGCGTATGCGGCCGAGAACGCCGCAGTGGGCCCAATCATCGAGCCGGGTCCAGTCAGCGCTTGCCGTACTGCTGTTGCTTCTTCACTCGAAAGCACCGCCTGTGAAGCAGCTTTGGCCGCCGTCGCAAGGCGCTCGCGGGTCTGGACATATGCCGCTTGGAGCTTTAGCACATTCGACCGGGAAGCCTCGGAACGCGCGAGCTTGTTGGCTAACTCGAGGAAGACGCTGCTTTGCTCCCACGACGCCAACATCGTCGTCAAATGCTGCAACGCGTTCACGACGCCGAACAACTCGCGCCATGCATTCAATCGTTCAGCTGGAGTTGATTCGCGAAGGGTTCTTGAGATCTTCTCGATCGCGGTGGAGCCGTGGGCGTTACCACTATCCGCAAATTGGCGCAAGAGCGGGTAGAACACTTGAACGACGTACAGGTACCGGTGCTCGTCGCTACCCATATAGAAGAATCGGCGGGACAGGAAGTCCAAAAGCAGCGTCACATCGGAGGCGATAGGCGGCACAAGCGCCAATGACACTGCATCACTGTCCGAGCCGCCGATTGCCCCGCCGACACAATGGGGGGACTGCCATGCTTTGCTGCTGTCATTTGAAGATGCTGTCCCGTCCTCGGTCGGAGGAGAGGACGACCGACTCGACAACATCTGCAGCGAGTACTCCACGTCGGCTTTTGCCCACGCAAAGAGGGCGTTCGAGTCCGAGGTGAACGCGTCGACGCAGCGCGGGTACCGCCACCGGTCGCCAGCGTTGTCAGCGAACGCTCCGTACTCAAACTCGTCGTCAATCGCCTGCTCAAACAGCAGCACCTCGTCGATCACGTGGCACAGGAGTGGCGGGTGCTGCGAACCACACATTTGTTATCACAGAGATTGGTGAGTATGCAGACTGCCTTCCTTCGTCACCGCTAGCAATGCATACCGTCGCCAGCACGGGCATATTCCGGATCAGCTGCCGCTGAGCAGCCGAGATGAGTCCGCGGAGAATCAGGACACGCGCGTCCCAGCAATGGAGCGCGTCTCGGTGCTTCCGCAGCGCGGGCGTCAGCACGTCGTCTGCGAACTGCGCGTGCGCTCGGGTCTGCTCGAGGATGTGCAGGAACATCCACTCGGGCTTGGCGAGGCGGTTCGTGGCGCTCTCCGGTCGCTCAAAGTGGTACCGGAACCGCACGAGCACCGCGTCCAGCACGCAGTCCATGGCCCACAGCGCGTCGTCTTCCGGATCTTTGCATGTGGAGGTGGAGTCTTGAAGGTCAGTGGCGGAACCCGCTTGGTGTCCCTTGGATCGGCCTTGCTGGCTGAGCTGGAGCGTCACGAGGTATGCGAACGAGCCCGCAACGTCGACGACCTTGCCGTTCAAGGGCGGGAAAGCTCACATGTGAGTATGTGCTGGGTTCCTGACGCATGAGTCTACAAGCGGCGCCTCACCTCCTTGCTCAGCATATCGCCCCGGTCACCCAAGGGCGTCGGCCAGTCGACGCGAGCGAGCGCGCGCTGCAGCTTGCCGACGGCGAAGCGCCGCAGGTCGACGGTCAGCACATCTAGCCGGCGCTGCGCCTCTTCCTGCGGACGTGCACGTACAGACAACAGAGACTGAATGAGCCCTCCTATCCGTCACGACGGGGGCGACACGTGGATGGCGCATACCCGGACGGCGGTGTACGCGGCCGGCAACGCGTGCACGAAGGCGGAGAAGGCGGTGAAGCTCGCGAGCGCCTCGGGCGTGGCCTCGATCGCGTGCTGCTTGGCGCGCCGCCCGCGCGTCTCGACCTCCAGCGCGGCCGCGAACAAGGCCGCGCGCGCCTCCAGCTGCGCGAGCCGCGTCGTGCTCGGCCGCACGAGCGCCACCACGCGGTCAAAGTGGCGCTCGGCCTCGCTCAGACCCGGCAGCACCTGCTTTAGCTCGCCCTCTATGCGCTTGACGCAGGTTTCCGCCTCTTCTTCTTCGCGTGACGCGGCGGGAGACGCGAGCTGACGACCAAGCCGCGCGTCCACCGCCTCCGACTGAGCGGTTAGCGCCGCCAGCTCGGCCTCCAGTGACGCGCGAAGCTCGCGCAGCCCCGAGGCCACGAGTGGCCAGTCCGGCGCGCGGCCCTCGCGCTCCGAGGCACCCGTGGGGCCCACAGAAAGCGGCAGCGCCGCCCGCAGCTGCGCCAGGAGCGGCAGCATCTCGGCACGTGGCGGCGGCATCTTGACGACTTGGAGCAGGGGTTCGAGGAATGTTCCAGTCGGGGTACGGTTCAGGGTACCGGTATGTGTAACCCTTGGACCAATCTGAAATGGGCGGCTGGTCAACGACCACGCTCACGAGCAGTTGAAGATTTCTGCACGATGACGACATTGGGAGTTGGCTGACTCAGGACTGGTTCCTCAGTGCACCGACCCGCTTTCCCACGGGAAGTGGCAACCCGTCCAGCTTCCCAGCTATAAATGACTGTCAGCTCCGTCTTGATGTCTATTTCCGCCTGCGTGGCTTCTCCTGGCAGAGGAGAGCGAACCGGCGAGGACAGGACATCACTCGACTTAAGACTTGAACAGTGCTGGCGTCGATCCCATTCCGACCTTTTTGGAGGTTGTCGGACGATGGCCGATGATCCTGCCGAAGCCAAGGCGCTGCTGGGTCCGTTAACTGGGACCCCAGTGGCATTCGGAGAGGCGTCGCTTGCATCCCGTTCCAGCTCGCTGAGCGGCACCACGGCTACTGAAAGCGCACCGACCGCATCTCCATCTCAATTCGCGTCGTTGTCCTCATTGATTCCCGGTCTGCAGCCACAGAGTGAGGCGTCCATCGCTCGACAGCTGCAATGCAACGAATCGACCACTCCAGGGATACGCGCGTTCAACAACCGCCTCATTACGAGCGATGTAACAGCCCAAGCGCTTGCAGCAGCGATGATTTCCGAGTCGGCACGTGCGCAGAACGCATCGGCAACGCGAGCTCTCCGGATCTCGCGGAGACACTCAGCGCGTGAAGACGCCAGTCAAATGTCTTCGGCTTTATCAGCTTGCAGCAATTCCAACACCCCGCGCACCATTCAGGAGTCGAGCGTTGATGCTCCAGCGAAGCGCTCGCTTGATGCTGAAGAAGGAACACAGCACTTGCGGATGAAAGCCGCTGCGATAATACGCGACAGGATCGCAGCGAACCGCATGGGCGTCAAACGCATGGCATTGCCGTCCGGGAATACTCCAGTTTCGCTCTTTGCAGCCGCCGTGCTTGCGGTCGCGGCTGCCAGCTCTAGTGACAACAAGACGGACGCGCTCACAGAACAAGATAACGAGCTGGCGGGAGGGGACCAATACGAGCAAATGATGGAGCGCTTTCAGCTGCGCAGGCTGCAGCGCACGCTCTCAAATCACTCCAACAGCTCGATCGACACAGCGGAAGTCGCTCCAGGAACGAAATCAGCGCGCGTGATACCCGCGGCAACCTTTGATGAAGAAGGGGAGAGTGACAAAGTCGCGCAGGCCAAGTGGTCGAGTCAATCAGTCGATGCAGCAGAAGATTCAGGCGCGCAGATCGCTTCTTCGACTAACCCCTCGACTGCATTGGCACCCACCACGACTCTAAACAAACCTGCGGCAGCTTTACAATATGATCCTGCAGCAGATAGACCACAACTGAACCTTCCACTGGAGCGAGGACGTGGGCCGCAGACGTACCGAGAAACAAATGCAGTGTCCCAGTACGAAGTCTTCACCGCTCGGAATTTTGGAAGCAGCGTTGGTGGCAGTGGTCAGTCGCGGTGGTATTATCGGATGCGAAGAACGCGCCGACGACTCGTGCAGCGGCTGTCCACGCCAATCTCCCCATACTCTCGAGTGTTCGCCATTCGCAGCGTCATCTTGCTGGCAGCCTGCAGTATCCAAATCGTCTACAGCCCATACCAAATCGCGTTCTTGAGCGAAACGGATGGGTTCGCTGATTGGATGGCCGGGCTCGAGGTGCTCTTCTTTGTGGACTTTGCGCTTACTTTCAACACGAGTGCCATCGACAAACGCGGTGCACTAGTGACTTCGCGGCCAGAGATCGCGTATCGGTACATCGGTACCTGGGGCATTCCGCACCTCCTTGCCAGTTTCCCGCTCTCAACGATTATTAACTGGGCAACTGACGAAGACAACCCAGAGCTTCGTTGGCTACACTTCGTCCACATGATGTTCGGCTGCAGCATTCGGATGCAACAAATCGTGCAAATCCTGCAGCTTTATTATCGCATGGGCAAGCTCCACGTCGGACGGTCCAGCAAGTCAATCTGGGGCTGGCTGCTCTACTCGAGGTATTCCCACCTCTTGCGCCTTGCGTGGATGCTCATCGCCATTCTGCTCATTGCGCACTATCTCGCTTGCGCATGGAAACTGCTCCAGCTTCCGACTTCCCCCATTCATGTGAGCGATCGCACTTTGCTTGCAGAGTACACTGCTTGCTTCTATGGTGCCATGCAGCTGCTTGAAGGCCAAGGACTCGACACCGAGACACTGGCGCAGAACGTATTCTCAAGTATCGCAGTGCTCCTCGGCTCGGTCGTTCTTGCTATTATCTACGGCCACGTGACTATGCTTGTGTCCAACTTCAACGCCAACGCGACGAGTTACCAGCGCAAGATGGAGGTGGTATTTGCCATCATGGACAAGATGCAGCTACCTTCATCATTGCGCGAGCGAATTCATCAGTACTACCAGCACCTGTGGCGCGAGTATGAGTCGCTGGATGGTGAGATCGTCAAGTTCTCCAAGGACTTGACGCATAACCTGGCACTTGAGGTGTCCCTCTTCAAGTACATGGAGCTCACAATGCACGTGCCTTTTTGGCGGAAATGCTCGCCAGACTTCCAAAAGCAGCTCGTCCTCAGCCTCCAGGTGCGCGTCTATTTGCCGGACGACTTTGTCATGCGCCGCGGAGAAGTCAGCAACGAGTACTACATGATCAACCGCGGTATCTGCGAGATTGTTCGAGGGAAGGACAGTTTCGAGCACTGTACCTCTGCTCTAGGGTCTCATCGTCGAAAAACTTCCGGTATGGATGGGGTCCGACCCACGGTGGCACAATGGAGCACGACAAGAACCAGCGGAAAAAGTACTCTACGGCGTAATTCTGATGTCGCTGCAGCTTTTGTGGACACCGGCAACCGAGTGTTTGACACTGAGATGCGCCACCCAATCAACCGCTCATCTCATGGCACTGGTATGATTGATGAAACGCGTCAGTATGGTGATCCAGTTTCAGAAACTGACACAACAACAACGCGCCTTGGTCGTGGCCAAGCGTTTGGCGAGGCGGCTTTGCTACTGAACTACCCTCGGACTGCCAATGCGCGCGCCATAACATACGTCGAGATGTGCATCCTGGACAGAGAAGCATTCCAGTATATACTCACGCGACACCCAGACGATCGAAAGCATGTTATGCAGCAGATGCTGACGTGGCTCATGGGCAACAACGAGTTTCATCGCGTCACATGCCCTCTCCGAGAGCTTGTGCGCGACGTATTTGGCGAAACCGAATCTGGCGGAGCTAACAGTATCACGGCAAGTCGAGCGGCAGAGCTTCTAGCTGCGTCGATCGACCCTCTTGTGGAAGCTGACTCGGCCGTGCTCTTTGGGACCGGCTTAGAAAAGCAGCTCGGCAGTATACAAGTGAAAGAGCTCACAGCACGGGCTCAGCACAGCCCGGCACGAGTTCCTCTCTGCTCCTCGGTGTCCTTCCATTCATCAGCTTGTTTCTGCACTTGCTGCACTTCATCACATACAGTTGAGCCAGAGATGGAAAACAGAACCGACGATCTCGCATCGACAACAGCTGACCTAGAAAGCACTGAAAGCGGCGACCGGACTTCACTGAGCTTCAGCTTAGATAGTACGGATCGGAGCCAAGCCGAAACGATTCAGCTTATTGGCAACATATGCGGAAGTGTTGGAGCAGGCGGCTTTTTGAAGCCAGCATCAACGTCAACACCTGCTCCAGCGTTGACACCGACACCAATACTAGCACAACCACTTGCGAACAACTTCCCGTCAGCGCCACAATCAGTATCGACTCCCGCCTACTCGAAACGGCGATTGAGTATTACCCGGAAGCGATCAGCGTCCTCCCCACTGTATGTGCAAGGGTTGCCAATCCAAGAGAATGCCCCTGCCTCTCCAAGCTCCGCAGAAATCGATCCGAGCAGCCCAAGCAGCAATCTGACTTCGCTTACAACTCGACTGGAATCGAAGCCACGAATCCTCCGGCGAGATTCAGTGGGAGGGCCACTGTTGCGTCAGATGACGAGTTTGATTGGACTTTCGCGATCGGGGCCTATGCCAACCGCGGCAGTCGAGTCCCCAACACGTCTCGCAGATCAACTTTTCCAGCACCACGATCAAGGCAGCACTTCTAGGACGCTGATGCGGGCAGGCACATTTCACAACTTGTCGCGCACAAAGCCTAGTGAATGAGTCAAACACACTGACTGAGGTCATGGCTAGGAGTAAAAATCAACAGCTAGAGTGTGCGTCGCCTGAAGGCTTGCAAATTTATCAGAAACCTCAGACAAGTGATCTAAGCGCCACGTTTTATAGCTCGCTCTATGTGTTGGCTGCATCAACGCACTCGAACACCAGAGAGCTCTCGCCACGGCAGCTTGCTACGTTGTGATGGGCACAACTGCACTGGGCGAAGTCGTGGCAGCTGATCCATGTACCACGTGCTGCCCAATGCGCTTGAAAACAGTCACAGGACCTAGATGTTTCGGCGTCGACCCAATGTCAGCCCCACTGCTGGAATGATCATGCGTGGTCCCTGGTTGATATGCAGTTTGTCGCTCTGCTTTCCTCTGCTGCCATCTGCCAAGCCAATGGCAGCACCGATCCAGCATGATCTTTGACGAGTTGATAATGAGCGCTTTCACCGAGCGGTGACGTCTGTCATCGACGAGAGCTTGTAGCCGATGCACATCGATTGTGTCCTCATTACCGACATGAGATCGGTCGTCAGGCTCAGCTCTGAATCGAATGCGACTTGGGCATTCACATGGCATATTCCACGTGACGATCTGGTAGAGCGCCGTGCGCAACAACATCATCGATGGGTCGCTGCTGTACTCACCGGTTCTTTCTCCTTCGTCGAGATCCAAGCCTCCCAGCGTCTGGAAAACGTAGCCGACGAGCTCACATGGGACTTCAGTGGTGTTGAACTCGGCTTGAGTCGTTGATCTGATGATCCCAACGACCCCGATAGCAATATCAATCAATTTTTGGGTACTAACGCGGTCGGTTTGCCGCTGAAGACGTTGAGCGATGCGCTTCGTCAACTTGAACCCGTCAAAGTTCCAGTGAGAAGGTTTTTTGGAGTCGCCCACTTGGACTCGATAAAAAGTCGCCTTGGTGGCATCCAGTGGGTTGGTGTCGATAGCTTCAAGTCGAGGCAGTTGTTTTCGTGGCGGCAGTCTGCTCAGAACCTGCTTCCACACACTTTCGTGATAGCGCTGTCTTTGATGCGATGAATCAACATCGCTTTGAACTGCCCTCCATTCAAGACTTGCCCGACTCTTCAATGCCGTGCATGCTGCTCCAGTTGCCGTTGCACCGCGGGAATGTTGGATCAGGTCTGCCGTCGTTGCAAATGGCTCATAGCAAGCCTCGCACTCGTGCCGCGGTCGATTACCTTCAGAGGTACGAAACCGTTTCTTCATGAAGCTTGTGGCACAACGCTTGAAGTCTCCTTCGAGGCGCATGCAAGTGCGTGAACGGACCCTGCGCGTCAGGAAGCGGTGATGCCAGTAGTAAGCCTTTGGGAAGTAAACCATCCACCAACTCGCACGCACTACGGCCATAGACAGCTTGCTTCGAGCACGAGCTGCCTGACTGGCCAGCTGTCGCTTCACCAATGCCAGTTTTGTTGTCAACGCTCGAGGGTTGTTCGGAGACGAGTGAATTGTCTCCTCTGGCGTTTGTGTGATCGTAGCACCACTCGCTGGGGGGTGCTGTAGAAACTGGAGACCAGGAGAGGAGATCGTGACCCGGCCACACCGCTGATTATTTTGCTGGAGTTGCCTCCCCTCCTGATCGATGAGGGACAGCTCTCGAGACATGACCCACCACTCCCAGCTACCTACTTGTCGCCCATTGTACATGCGGTCAAGTAGTTCGATGCGTTCCTCAGTAGGGAGCTCCATCCAGCCCTCTGATACGTTCTTCCCACGTAGACGACGAAAGCGAAACCATGGCAGTTCGGCATGACGCTTGACGAGAGTTCGTCCGCGCCGAGTGTTGCAGAGGAAGGCTCGATACAAATCGGTGATCGCTTCGATACGCTCGGTCACAAAGGCCTCCTCTCGCCTCCGGCGCTCGCTTTCGGCGTCGCGAAGCTTGTTCAGCATGTCCAGATACTGAACGCGGCACTGCCCACCTTTCCATCGCTTCTGCAAACTTGTAATGCTGTAACGGCGCATCTTCCAGAGGCGGAGAACGCGCAGGACGATCTTGAGTTTGACCCACATCCGTTGCTTGCGCAGCAGTATTTGCCGCTCGAGCTCTCGTCGGTGACGCTCGCGACTCAAAAGTAGGCGACAGGCCTGGTGGAAGTGTTGAATGTGTTTCTGAGACTGATAGACACGGAAACACTTCTGGATCCGTGCCGCGCTGCGGATGTGGACGATCTGGCGGTATCGGCGCTTGTAAGGTCGTTGGATGGCTGCTGCATGAGCGTCTTCATAGTTGTAGGTCGAGCGAGAGACCGCTGATTGCCGGAAGCGGCACCACGCACGCTGGAGGAGCACCAGATTCTTCACGCGCTCTCGATGCCTACTTCGGTACTGAAGTTGAAGTTTGCTCGCGAATTGGTGCGCCGCAGCCGAGTAATTAAACCCCGCGAGGTTGTCTTGGTACTCGTGCAGTATTTGGTGAATGCCAGCATCAAGAGTTGCGAGCGCATCAGTAATGTCACCGGCTGCGACGTGTTGCCGAGCAAGTTGTTGGATATACAACGCGCGTTCAGCGACGAAATCGATGGCTGGCAGCTGTATCAATGGCGATGCCGAGCCGCTCTCATCCAACGGCATTGAAGCGGTGGGGATTTTTGTTCCTGTCGGTGAAGCTTCCGTCATAGATGTATCGATGTCTGCCGCGCAGACCTCGTTTTTTTTCTCGGGAGAAACACACTCTCGTCGCTTGATAGACGGCTCGAACGCTAGTCGGCGAGTCGGGATGAATCCGCCTAGCACAGCTTCACTCGTCACTTCAGCGGCGAGCAGGGACCGAACTGGGTCATCCCATAGCGCATCGTTCCGGCCACTTTCGTCATCCTTGCATGTTACAGCAGCGCGGACGCGAGCATCGACTTCGACGGAGTAGCTGACCGTGTTGCGGATCTGATCCTCTTCTCGCTCGCGACTCGCATTCTTCATTAGCCAGGCCGCCAGTCGCTCCTGCTTCTCTCTCAGATCCTGTTCGGCAGGTGTCGGAGAGCTCGTTTGACTGCGAGTTTTGCGTGCAGGACTTCTCAACCTCTTTTGCTTGCTCATAGCCCGCATCTTGCTGGAACTCGTGGAAGGTGACGGTGAAGATGATACAGTATTGCCACCACTGTGGGGCTGTGGAGTCCTGCCTATTTTGCTCCCGCGAGAAGGACTGGTGTCATGCTGCCAGCCCAACGTATTGCCTGATAGAAAAGCAGTCGTCGAGGTGAGCGTCGTCGCGTCTGATGCGACGATTTGCTGCAGCTCCGTCTTGAGCTGGAGGATCTTCCTGCCCGCATGTTGAGCTGGAGACAGCGGCGAGCGCGCTGGCTTGGCGGGAAGGAGGCGTTGTTTGTACGGAGAAGACGGCTGCCTCGCGGACGGACGATGGCTGCCCTGGTCCACGCTGTCACCCTCGACTTCCAGGAGCGGAGAGTTACGCGGCCTTTTCATCCTCTCCTCACCACTCATGTTGTCTGATGTCCCCTGTGGGCCGTCATTCCACAACTCACAGCTGCCGGCGACAATCCACGGGAACTCGGACAGGAGGTCTACTGCGGGCATCTCAGGCCACCGCAGCGACTGCAGCGGGCCGCATCCGACCTTCGGCGCCGTCGCCATGGCCTCGTCCGTCGACACCGTCGAGATTCCGCACCTTTCAGGAGTGTCTGATGCCCGCCGTCTCTATTTTTGACCACGGGTGATCTGATTGAACGTTCATCCAAAGCCTCCTGCAGGCTGCCTCCTGTGAGAAGGTGGTGCCGTCACTTGGCTCGGTCTCCGAAGCGAGGCCGGCTGGTGTTGAATTGGGACTGGCCGGCCTGCCGCTTGCTGGCATCGGCTCCATGGGGGGCAGCGGAATTCTCGCTCTCGGATATGATCTTTAGCACATATGCGCTTGTATGCACGGCGTGAGCAGCAGCTCGGCAGTCAGTCCGTACGCTGACAGCAGCGCGACCAGAGCAAGCGCGCCAATGGAGCGGGCCGGGCGTGCATGATCGCCGAAGTTGCCTTTTGACGCACCAAACGAGAGTTTCTACCCGTTAAATGCAATGAATTGGATAACTGTTAGGTAAATAGCGCTTGGACGACTATCCCAGTTGCTAACCAAACCACTGGAAACCCATTCCTGCCCACGACATTCACGGACCGACCAGCATGTTCGCAGGCGGCGGCGGCTCCTCGGGCTCCGGCGGCGGCCCCACGCATGGCCACGGGCCGCACGGGAGTGGCGGCGCGTCCGCAGGTGGCGCGTCCGGCCATGGCCACAGCCATGGGCATCACTCGTCGGCTGGTGCACCGCCGTTCTCGAGCCAGGCGGCCGAGGCCAACGATCTGGACGCGCTCGTGTTCGACTTCGGCTCGGCCAGGTGCAAGTTCGGCTACGCCGGCGAGGACTTCCCGCGCGTGTACGAGTCCCCGCTGGAGGCCTCGGCGCGGTCGGCGGACCACCGCCGTGCGGACTTTGACGCGGCGAGCGCGGCGGCCACGGCGGACGCGCGCCGCGCCGCGAGGATGGAGCTCGAGCCCGAGAAGATGGCGCAGTGGCTCTTCGACACGTCGGCCGTGCGCCTGCGCACGCGCATGACGGACCATCCGCTGCTGTACGTGGAGCGGCCGTTCGCCATCCCGCACGAGGTGGCCAACTACCACCAGCCGGACGGGGACGACGCCATGGACGGCGGCGCCGACCCGAGAGACCCGTCGGCTCGATCAAACGCGGGCTCTGCCTCTGCTCCTGGCGCTGCGTCTGTCACCGTCGCCACCACGCCAAACACGGCGTCAGGGACGAGCAACAAGAAGCGCGACGCAAGGCTCCGAGAACAGACGGTCGAGG
This sequence comes from Phytopythium aichiense, assembly GCA_023338125.1. NCBI lineage: Eukaryota > Oomycota > Peronosporomycetes > Pythiales > Pythiaceae > Phytopythium > Phytopythium aichiense. The sequence goes on along the minus strand of JAADYH010000932.1, from coordinate 77 downwards.
TGCTGATGGAGGACCTCGGCGTGCCGGCCGTGTTCTTCGCCAAGTCGCCCGTCCTCGTGTGCTACGCCAACGCGCGC
>JAADYH010000931.1:0-12565 GCA_023338125.1 Phytopythium aichiense | reverse complement strand
TCACCCTCGAGCTCGAGCAAAGGCAGCAATCCTCCCGAGACCCATCAGTCTGGTAGCGAGCAGTTCGAGGATGTTGCGGGCGGCGTTGACGTCGCGGTTCCAGAAGTTGGCCCTGCAAGCACTGTTGGTACAGCGCAAGACGTTCCGGGTGCACTTGAGTACGACCTTCTTGCTCGCGAGCTTCGGGTGACGGAACTTCCGCATCTCCGCGATCTCCTTCGCCTCCTTCTTGGACGGCTGCTCCTTCGTTCGGATGTCCACTTCGTCCTCCTTCCTCTGCATCTTCGTGAAGAGTCGGGCTTTCTTCAGACGCTTGTGGCAGCTGGAGCACGTCACGCTTGACCGGTGCTCGTCAATCGGGACCACGGTAGCACGCTTTTTCAGTGCTTTGACGAATCCCTTGATTGGTCCCTTCGCGTGACCACTAATACCGTCTTGTCGACTCCAGTCGCCGTAGCCGATGCACACCTGCTTGCTGCAACAAGAAGCAGCGGGAGGGGAACATGGACACGCCGTGACGTGTGCAGCCCAGCAGCAGACCGCTGCCGATTTATTCAACCGGAGATTCGCCGATTGCAGATGCTCCGCGAGCGAGAGAAAGAGAGCACGTGGCGAATACGCGCGCGCCTTCCTTTGACGCCAACAGTGCTTCATTCCACCTCCCCGACGTCAAAGACCAAGAATGCAATGCAGTGCGCCAGCGTTTGGGATGGTGACGTCCGATATGTCAATACTGGAGTGTCGAGGTACCGAACAAGGCATTGCAGCGAAATTGTGTTTACCAACCGCACTGCACTCATCGGCGTGCCAATATCGTCAATTCCCCTGTTGGTGTCAAGCATCATCGATTATTGTTCGGGTTGTCAAGACGTTGAACTGACAGCGCCTTTACTGGTGCACAAGCGCTGGGCGTGCCCATGTGGTTGTGTGGCGGCGTTTGACGAACTTCTTGGGCTTTGTATTGGCTCGCGTTTCTGAGACCGTGCACATGAAGCGGCGCTGCCAGCTGGGATCCGGAAAGCGCGCAGAGCCGAAGCGCGTCACGACAGCTTTCGAACAGCTTTCGAACAGTTTGAAAATGTAGAGCCTATGCGTTTTGATATATAATATGTATTGATGGTACATTATACTTTGAAATGCTTACAATGAACTGTATATTTAGATAAAAGCCTAAAATAGTAATTGGTTCGTAGCGTTATAGATTTGCTGAATGGTGAGCTGACGCTTTTTGCCAATCCGCATGGGGCTCAGGAAGGTGAGGCAACACCCTCCAAAGCCGATCAGTCGACCAAGATCCGCCGGCTTTTGACCAGCAGAGGAACCGGACGACTCACTCTTAGTGAGCCAGTCGTCACACTTGATCTCTGTATGACCCCAACGCAATGTGATCCCGCATTGATCGGCTTGGAGTCCGTTGTGTCCGCTGCCTGTTGGTTCATTCCTCCTTTCGCCCGTCGAACAGCAAGTCCGCGTCTCCGACCCGCCACCATCACCATGAAGGGCCTGTTCGCCGCTGTCCTCGGCGCCATCGCGCTCTCGGCCGCCTCGGCCGCCGACTACTGCGGCCAGTGGGATAACAAGACGTCCGGCAAGTACATCATCTACAACAACCTCTGGGGCAAGGCCCAGGCCACGTCGGGCAGCCAGTGCACGGGCGTCGACAGCGTCAGCACGAGCGGCACCACGGTCGCGTGGCACACGTCCTGGACGTGGCAGGGCGGCGCCGGCCAGGTCAAGTCGTACTCGAACGCGGCGCTACAGTTCACGCCCAAGAAGATCTCGGCCATCAAGACCATCCCGACCACGGCCAAGTACTCGTACACGCTCACGGGCAAGCCGATCGCCGATGTGTCGTACGACCTCTTCACGAGCTCCACTTCCAAGGGCTCGAACGAGTACGAGATCATGATTTGGTTGGCCGCGCTCAACGGTGCCGGACCGATCTCGAGCACGGGCAAGTCGATTGCCACCGTCAGCATCGGCGGCGTGGCCTTCCACCTGTACAAGGGCCCGAACGGCAGCACGACCGTGTACTCGTTCGTGGCGCACAAGGCGACCTTCTCGTTCACGGCTGACCTCAAGGAGTTCTTCACGTACCTGATCAAGAACCAGGCGTTCCCGTCGTCGCAGTACCTGAACGTGCTCGAGTTCGGCACGGAGCCCTTCTCGGGCAACAACATCAAGATGACGGTTTCGTCCTACTCGGCCACGGTCAACTAAGTCGGCGCTGAGTGCAAGGCGCAGTAGATTAGTTGTTGATCTCCCCGCGTCGCCAGTGTTTGATGTAAAATCGTTTTAGAACAGTGTGAACCAATTTGCTGTTCGAACGCGTTCAATTCCAAGTGAGGCTAGTCGGTGCAGTCATTGATTGCTTAGGAGAGCGCCATACCATGGTTGGTATGATACTCTTGACATCTGGCCTGTATTCACATTCGTGACGCTTCTGGGATTCGAAGCATTTGTCTCGGGCGGCCAACGACACGATGTCTGCATGCCGACTCATTGCCTGCTCTTGTTGACGACCGTCAGTGTATTCCTCTTGTGTGAGATCTGGGTCGCTGACTTGACAATTGGCAATGCAATTGTCGATTACAGTGCCCAGCCGATTCGAGATCTTGCGCGCATCGATGCGCAACAAGAGCACATCCGTCTGGATGACTTCAACCAAGACGCATCAGGCTCTTCATCGATTCAGCCGTCAACTGACACTCGTTGGTGGAGCATGAGAGATCGGACAGCAAACGACACTGGATGGAATGCTTGATTCATCAGCAGCACACGGACTTCATTCGCAATCGTCTCATTCGACTGCATCGCATCGCTTTGCCTCCTCTTCTCGCAGGGCATTGATCCTCTCCTCGACGCACGGCGACGGTGCACCAACCGAAGGCCGAGGATAAAGCAGATCGCTGGATCTCGAGCTCATTCTCCAATTCTTCCCCAAGCCAGCAATCTCGGCTCTTTCCCACCCAACCGCAAGCTTCGCCCCACGACCAAATCCGTGCATCATGCAGGGTCTCTTGCTGCTATCATCGTCGCCGTCGCCCTCACGACCACCTCCGCCGCCGACTACTACGGTCAGTGGGATACCAAGACCGCTGGCAAGTACATCATCTACAACAACCTCTGGAACATGAAGAACGCCACGTCCGGCGGTCAGTGCACGGGAGTGGATAGCGCCAGTACGAGCGGCAACACGATCTCGTGGCACACGACCTGGAGCTGGGCGGGTAAACCCCACGAGGTCAAGTCGTACTCGAATGCCGCGCTGGTCTTCACACCCAAGCCAGTCGCGCAGGTGTCATCCATCCCCTCGACCGTCACATACTCGTACGGACCAACCAGCAAGCCCGTCGCCAACGTCGCTTACGACCTCTTCACAAGCTCCAGTTACAAGGGCTCGAACGAGTACGAGATCATGATTTGGCTGGCCGCGCTCAATGGCGCCGGTCCGATCTCGAGCACCGGTAAGGCGGTTGCCATCACGGCCGTCGGCGGCGTCACCTTCCACCTGTACAAGGGCATGAATGGCAAGGTGACGGTGTACTCGTTCGTGGCGCACAAGGCGACCTTCTCGTTCACGGCCGACTTCAAGGCGTTCTTTACGTACCTGATCAAGAACCACGGCTTCCTGTCGACGCAGTACCTCAACACGGTCCAGTTCGGCACGGAGCCGTTCACGGGCAACAACGTCAAGATGCAGGTGTCGTCCTACTCGGCCAAGGTCCAGTAATGGCAGATCTCGAGTGGCCAGAACCTCGATTATGCATGCCTTTGCGAATCGCTTGCTCAACGCTAATGTTATCGAGCAGCTCGACGACGTGGTTGGAGTCTCCCACGTTCTCGATGACGTTGGAATGCTGTTCCCTGATTGACGACGCGATCTCCTCCATCCCTCTGAGCGCCTGGGCGATCCGAAGGGATGAATCTGCGAGCTTGAAGCCGCCGTTGGGCAACACCTCGGTGTGTGAGAGAGGCACGGCGAATTTGGTGACCGTGGCGGTCTCTAACATCACTGGTCGATCGAACTGGCGAGAGTTGCGGCTTCGAGAAGCTGAGCGCTGTGATTTGGCTGGTGCAGGATACGCTTGGTTGATCGTCGGCGCTTCCTTGATGGACAGGAAGTCCATGCCCACTCACTCGACGTCCACGAACGTGTAGATTTGATGAAGCCAAGTGATCGGTCAACTGGGTTCGTCCCGGGGAGTTGGTTTCCAAAGTGCTCTGGAATGCCACACAAACAGTCGCGGTTGGAACCTCATTTGGATGCTACTCCTTTCAAAAGTTGTGGCTCCCGCAAGACTTCATTTTGCCAGTGCTGACTGGATATGTGGAAGGCCGTCCCATCCGTCATGACACCAGCTCCAAGTTCGCTCGACGAGCCGCTATTCCTGACACCAGGAGCGGAGAAACGTCGAGTTGATAGTGCGCTCAGCGGCGAGGCTGTTGTCAGCGGTCTGGCTTGGGAACTCACTCACCGCATGTGATACAGCCAACACACAGATGACCACGTCTCGAGATGTTCAGACAGCTGCCGGGTTGCGGTGCTTCAAGTTTGGAGACGGATGCGCTTGGTGCACAGCGAGAAGGGCCGCTGTTTGGATGCGCACCATGTGGCATCGCGTCTTGGTGTGCGTTTCCCTGAGCCCTTCGATGTAATGCGGGTCGTTCGATTGTCGATGAAGGCTCGGTAGCGACCGGACGAAGCGCACGAGAGACCAACACCTTCGGGGCGAGCAGGAGCTCAGCCGATGGACACCTCGTTACGAAATCCGTGTTGCGAGGCCGGATGTTATGCTGGCAGCATGCTGTCGACAGGAAGGAGTCAATCGGTCGCATCTCGTGAGCATCGGCCGGCAGCGACGATCCTTTCGCATTTGGCAATTGCCTGCGCAGCACGTGTCTCAGTCCGCCTTGAGCGTCTTGACAAGGCTCGAATTGAGACGAGGTGGTGCTCGGTTCGGAGTCCGCATGGCCCTGTGGAAGTCGCAGCGGTCACTCCCGGGGCTCCTTTGGCCGCCGCGCAGTCACTCGTCTGTGCAGTGATCCGTTCTCTCTCGCGGCCCGCCTTCAGCGTTCCCACATGGTACGTCGTGGTCACGAAGAGCAGCGTCTAGGAACTCTTTTACGATCCTCCGGCTAGCTTCCGATCCCTGCAATGCAGCAAGCGCATATCTAGCCAACAGGTAGCAGCTTCATCAACACGAGCGGTCTCTGCTGCCTCGACCATGGAGCACAGCAATTGTCGAGCTCATTCTTCAATTGATCAAGAGAAACCCTTCCACCTCCAATTCCTCCCCCAGCGACAATGAAGAGCCTCTTCGCTGCTGCTCTCGGTGCCATCGCCGTCTCGATCGCCTCCGCCACCGACTTCTGTGACCAGTGGGGCACGGCCACGGCTGGCAACTTCATCGTCTACAACGATCTGTGGGGCATGTCGTACGCCACGTCGGGCAGCCAGTGCACGGGCGTCGACAGCGCGAGCGGCAACACGATCGCGTGGCACACGGCCTACTCGTGGGCGGGTGCGTCGTCGCAGGTCAAGTCGTACGCGAACGCGGCGCTGCAGTTCACGCCCGAGAAGATCTCGGCCATCTCGTCCATCCCGACGTCGCTCACGTACACGTACACGTGGGCCAAGGGCCACAAGCCGGTCGCGGACGTCTCGTTCGATCTGTTCACGAGCTCGACCTCGGGCGGCACAAACGAGTACGAGATCATGATCTGGCTGGCCGCGCTCAACGGCGCCGGGCCCATCTCGAGCACGGGCAGCGCCGTCGCCACCACGGCCGTCGGCGGCGTCTACTTCCAGCTGTACAAGGGCACGAACGGCGACACGACCGTGTACTCGTTCGTGGCCAAGAAGACGACCACATCCTTCTCGGCCGACCTCATGGACTTCTTCACGTACCTGAGCGACAACGAGGGCTTCCCCACGTCGCAGTACCTGAACGTGCTCGAATTCGGCACCGAGCCGTTCACAGGCACCGACATCACCATGAAGGTGTCGTCCTACACGGTCGAGGTCGAGGTGTAAACGCTCGGTGGGCCACGACCAATCGTCGGAGGCGTCGCGTCTAAACATGTGCGGTGCGTGAATGAAATAAACTCCTTTGCCTCGGATTCCTTGACTCTGTTCACCATCTATGCGCGGGCGAGACCACCAAGATGGTTGGCGGGATGAGTGCAGGACTCGTCTCGGTGCAACGGCAACTCGTGAGTCGCGCCGACACCGAGAGCCAACGCACCATCGTCACTTGCGACGGCGATGGCTCAGCACAGCTCCGGTACTTTACACCCCGCCCGCAGTGCCAGGAGGAGGACCCCACTTGCTGCTGCATGGTGGGAGTCCGACTTGAAGCTCATCGGTCCGCGGAGAGGCACTGCAGATACGTGTACTGGCCAGCCGCAGCAACTTGATCAAGCGAGCATCGGAGACTGGGCTGGTTAGGCACACGGCGGTCGATCTGGTTCGCCGCGCACTTGCGACCGAGTCGACAGTCCCGAAAGCGCTCGCACGGACAATAAACAACTGCGGCCTCGGCGTCTGCTCATGGTGGCCTGACGCCCGGGTTTCCCGACGCGTTCGCCTCCTTTCACGCACTCCAGGATGTTGATGCTGCAGTGGCACCCCGATCGATCGTGGGCGAAACCCATCAAGGCGAGCAGACACTCAACGTCGTTGATCTCCGTGTCGGTCGCAGATCGACGGTGGCGTCACCTCCCGCTTCACTCAAAACACTTCATGTTCGAGCTCTGGCGACGCCTTCGCTCCGCCTGCATCCAAGTCGTTTGGCGACTGGAGCCCTCGCCCGACGGCTTGGCGGTGATCCATCAGCGCGCGCCGTCGTTCATTTCCGCGCCTCGGGTGATTGCGGCCGCCATCGGGGGCGTGTGCCTGCTCGCCCGCTCTTCTACTTGATGCCACTTCCCACTCGACGGGCACGCCGGTTGTCCCCACGAATTTCAAGTTCCTCTTCGATGGCTTCCATCCCCTAATATCGGATAAAAGAGGGTATCATCCTCATTGATAACATACAATATGACTGGGGATCTATCATTATGTATACTATCAAATGCATATTTTACAGGTTTTCACACGGCCACTCTTCCGAAGTCGCGCCATCCCGCGGGCGGGCGCCGAATCTGACCGAGGAGATGGAGCTGCGCCGGCGCTCGCGGCTGCTGGAGAGCATGGAGTGCACCTCTGGGCGTCCGAGTGCGTCTCTGCGCCATATCATGGGCGGAAGCAGCCGGCGCGCGCGTCAGTGGCGGGGAAAAGCAGGGCTCCGGTCCAGCCCATTGCGTATTAGTCTGCCCCTGGTGACCCGCCGTGTTTGCTTGCTGCTCACCGGCCGGTGGAGCCGCCGCACTTCCGCTTCTCCTGCCTTCGCGAGCGTCTCGATCGCCCTCTACAGGCTGATACCTTCCCCTCTCTAGCCGAGAAGGACGCCAGCATGAAGTTCACGCTGCCGCCGGGAGCGTTCGCGCCGCTGGCGCTGTCCCCGCGGCGGCAGCGCGCGCTGCTGGACGAGGCCAGCCGCGTGGTGGCCGAGACGCTGGCGGCCAACGAGGCCTTCATCGCCGCTGGCCGCGTGCTGCGCGGGTCGCACTGGCGGCTCGTGCGCACCAAGGAGGCCGTACAGGTGTACCAACAGCGACCGACCGCCGGGCTCAGCGCGGACGCGGACGACGTGCTCGTGCTGCCGGAGACGCCGGACCGGCACCAGCGCGGGCGGCGGCGCGGCACGGCCGCCAGCATCGACCATGGCGAGGTCAGCGACTTGGTCAGCGACTTCAACACGTTCGACCCGGACAAGATGACGGTCGTGGAGGCCATGAAGCGGCCGCACGTGCCGCTGCTGGCGCTCCACGGCGTCGTCGAGGGCACGCTGGACGACAGCATGTACGGCATCTTCGCGGACGACGACGTGTCGTGGCGCTGGCGCAGCGCCCACGTGAACGACCGCTTCGACGACGCGCGGCTGCTGGCCACGCTCGCTCGCCCAGACGCGAGCGACCCGTTCCGCTTCGCGGGCGTCAAGTGGTTCGCCAAGGAGCACCCGGCCGTGCTCAGCGCCATCGTGCAGCGGCGCGACTTCGTCATCGTCGAGGCCTCGGGGCTCACCACGGACTCGCAGGGCAATCGCGTGGGCTACATGCTCATGCACTCGGTCGCGCTGCGCGGCGTGCCCGAGCTCGCCGAGCTCGGCATCATCCGCGGGTGCCTGTCCTTCTGCTACCTCGTGCGCCAGCGCGACGGCGACACGCGCACGGTCGAGATCTTCGGCCGCGGCTTCTCCGACCCGCTCGGCGACATGATGGAGCGCGTGTCCGTCGCCATCGCGGCCGAGGCGCTCATCGCCGCCGTCAGCGTCGTGGACTACGCGTACGTGAAGAAGCTGACGTACTTTGCCAAGCGGTACAAGCAGAAGCACCAGCGCGCGGGTCGTCCGAGCGAAGGTGACGGCGACGACAAGCGCTGCGAGAGCTGCAGGACCCAGTCGATTAGCTTTGGAGGCAGCGCAGGCAGCGGCAGCGGCGTGCTGAGCGGGATCCTGTCGGCCGTGACCTCGGGAGGAGGAGCGGCGACGCAATGCAACATGTGCCGGCGACGCGTGTGCGCCAAGTGCAGCGTGGTCAAGAAGATGACGGTGGACGTGTCGCCGCAGTCGGCTGTCCAGCGCTCGCTGCGCTTCTGCGTCAAGTGCGTCATGAAGGCCAAGGAGGCGTCCGCGTGGGACATTGCCATCCGCGCGCTCAGCAAGTCCCAGACGCAGTCCCACTCGTCTTCGTCGTCTGCTTCGTCGCCGTCGTCCTCCGTCGCGACGCCCTCCTCGACGGCGACAGTTGTCACTCGGACGCCGACGCCGACGTCTGGTTCCGCTCGAATGCCTCCGCAGCTGCCGCTCCCACGTCGCCAGCGGTCCGAGGAGATGCCTCCACGCTCGCGAGTCACGCGCGCGTACTCTCACCAGGTCCCGAACGCCCGGTTCACGCACAGAGCGCACTTCCCGACTGCTCCAGCAGCGATACCCACCCACACGAACATCAGGGACAAGCTGGTTCGTATTGCGCCGACCATGGCGCCGACGCCGTCTGCGCCTGGGAACTCGAGAAGCACTAGGAGCAGCAGGAAGGCGTACAACATCCTCGACGACTCGATGGGCGTGCCGTCATACATGCCAAGATCGCGACGACAGCCGACCAAGACGACCGCCTCGGAGCCTGAGCGCCACTCGGAGCGCCTGCCGTACCATGCAGTGCTGTGAGTGAGTGCAGCAACCTGTTTGATGTGCGTGAGGCGGCTTCAGCGCCTGTGTGCAGCATGTAACGATGAACCACCCGTCCAATATCACCGTGTTCCAACTCCTCGCTGTTCGGGCCGTGCCTACTTGGCGTCCAGGTGGTCAAGGTCGTAGTAGTCGACGTGGGCACCGGACTCGAACGCGCCGCTGAGCGCGAGGCGGACCCCGCGACTCGCGGACTGTCGCGGGTCCACCAGCGTGCCGTCGGCCTTCATCTTGATGTACGTCTTGGCCAGGTCCGGGTGCACGAGCGGCGACTCGCGGAAGACCTCCTGCATGCCCGTGTCCATAGGCCCAGGCGAGTAACTCAGCACTCGGACGAGGCCCGCGGCTGCCTGCTCTGCCGCGATCACGCCGTGGTGCATCTCGCGCGCCGCCTTGCCCGTGCAGTAGACGCCGTAGGTCGCGAGCGCCTTGATGCCGCACAGCGACGTGATGTTGACGATCACCGACTTGGTGCGCGAGGCGTTGGCCTCATTGGCGGCGAGCAACTCGGCGCGGGAGCCGCCGAACGCGTCCAGGAAACGCTTGTTGAGCCAGCAGACGGACGTGAGGTTGAACTCCCAGTAGGCAGCCAGCGCCTCGGGCGACGACCACTCGTGCGTGAAGCCGAGGTCTCCCAGCGAGCCGGCGTTGTGCACGAGCAGCACGCGCGCGTACTCGCCGGCCTGCAGCTGCGCCACGAGCGCGTCCATCTTGGGCACGTAGTTGGCCTGGTCCCCGAGGTCCACGGGCTGCACGACCGTCCGCAGCTGCGTTCCCGAGCGCTGGAGCCGACCGACAGGGCGTCAGCGCGGGCTACAGGCGAGCGGCGGATAGAGCAGACGCACCTTGGCCTCCCAGACGTCCCGCGCGAGCCGCGCCGTCTCGTGGAGCGCTGCCGCGTCCCTCGCCAACAGGAACTGCGCGTTCACCGCCCGTCAAGATGCGCCAGAGAACCGACCGGCGTGAGATCAGGCCCACGCACCAGGTCGAGGTCGTCGGCATCGACCTCGCGCGCGAACTCGAGCGCCAGGCAGCGCCCGAAGCTGCGCGAGGCGCCGGTCACCACCACCGCCGTCGCCATGCTTGTCGCCTCCAGAAAGAAGCGTGTCAACCCAGGATCTGACGTGGATGACACAAATCCGGCGTGTTTTACACTACTATTGTGTAAACCACACTATTGGAGTGTTCACTGTTCTCATGTGGACCACATATTGTACCGATCCAAGCAGATCACAATGATCTTCTTGATGCGGTCGGCCGGGATGGCACCCACCATCGCAACTCATTTCTGCAGCTTCCCCCGCCCCGACACGAGCCTTTGCTTCGCCCGAGACCGCACGACCGACGAGCATGAAGACCTCCGCCGCTGTGTTTGCCGCCCTGATGCTGCTGGTGGCGCCGCTGGCGGCCGCCGAGCAGGACGCGAGCATCCACCTGCGGGTGTCGTCGCACCACAAGTTCTACGTGACGCCCATGGGCGACCAGTGCGCGTACAACAACTGCGTCGACCCGAGCGTGTACCCGTGCGAGGACGGCACGTGTGTGCGCCTCAACTACACGTACGGCGTGTGCGACACGGACTCGGCCGCGGGCTCGGACGACCGGCCGGAGAACGAGAAGTTCCCGTGCCCGTTCCCCAACCCGTACGCCGACGTGGGCAGCGACGATGAGGACAGCGCCGACAGCGCCAGCTACTACGATGACAGCGACAGCTTCTACGACGATAGCGATGATGTCGGCGACGAGGCGGACGAGGACGACGACGACGACGACGACGCCGAGGACGAGGACGACCAGTAGTAAGCTTCGTTGACGCGCTTCAATCCACATCAGCGGCTTCTGTCTGATATCAGATCTCGCACTCACGCCGAAGTGACCGCGCGCGACCATATCATGAAGATGCCCCGTCGTTCTGGACTCGTTGACGATGGAGATGCGATGGACATCAAGTGTCGGTCGCATTTCCAAGGTGTTTGGCTGCCGTCACGATTCAGCCGAGACGTTCTGAGAGCTCTTGACATGGCGATTAGAGCGCAGAGGGAGGGAAGCTTCCTCGGTCGTCTCCAGCTCCTTCAGTAGCGGAAGAAAGTTTGGCTTCTTCATCCGCGCGTGCTCGAAGAAACGGGTCGGGATGTTCGACCGAAGTAGCTCGAGGAGCAGCTTGGCGCCAGTCAACGCCGAGTCGTGGCATGGGTCGCGCACATCGTGACACAGCTGTGGACCGAGCGCCAGCATGGCAAGACAAATGGCGTCGTCGTCCTCATTGCTAGAGTCGCAGGTCCCGCTGCTGCTCCACTTGCAGAAGGCGCCCCTCCCCACGCCCCTCTCGAAGAACTCTGTTGCCATCATCGGTGCTGCGGCGGACCCATCTGGACACCGCCTCGAACTCGACTGCGGCAAGAAGCCTCGTTGTTGTTGGAACCCAAACGCAACGTGTTTGGGTTTGAAGAATTTCTTCCAGTTGGGCAGATGGGTTCCCCCCCAGAGGAACGAAGGTTGAAAATCGTGTCATTTCCACCAATCATCGCCGGCTTTTGCCCCCGATAAGTTTGGGGACCGAAAATCAAGTCGAATTGCCTGACCCATCCAATAATTGCATCAGATCTGCATCCGATCTTTCTCAGAAACGTACCCCGGTTACTCGACATTGAAAACTGTATTCGCCGACATAATTCGAAAGTGAACACGATTTTTAAAATCTTGACTCGAAACAGTGCCGTGCAGCTTTCCAGCATCCAATAGTGAGCCTGCCACTACTTGGAACATTGACGGCAGCCATCTTGGCATCAAACAGTGAGCGTGTTCCTACTCGGAACAGTGACGATTATTTCCGACAAGCTCAACTTACAGATTCGAAAGGTGGACCACACCACTTATCACAAACCCGATAGAGTGACATTACATCGGGTTTTCACCGCCATGTTGCCAAAGGCGACGCCACCACGGCGGTTCAAATCTTCGCTCCAGGATGGAGGAACCGGCCGTCGCGAGTGACCACGCGCATGACGAGCACGCGGCACAGTGGGCGGCGCTGCGCGCGCGGCGCTGGCGCGAGGGCCGCGGGCTGACGGCGGACGTGCAGGACCTGGCGCTGGCTGCGGGCAAGCGCGCGCGCGTGGCCACGAGCGGCGGCAGCTACAAGAAGTTCGTGTGCACGAGCGCCACGCCGTGCAGCTGGCTGATCAACGCCGTCTGCTCGCGGCCGCGGCGCTCGGGCCAGGCCGGACAAGCAGAAGGAGACGCAGACGCAGGCGGTGACCGGTTCTGGTACG
>JAADYH010000930.1:0-12565 GCA_023338125.1 Phytopythium aichiense | reverse complement strand
GGATCGGGCGATCGGCCGCACTGTGGCACCAAATCAACGACAGAGCAGACGCGTTCTGCTTGAGATCAGACGAGACTTGCGGAGGCAGTTGGTTTGGCAGCGTTCCAAGACGCGTCGAGTGCGGCGGCGGCGGTAGATCCTTGCTGCTTGCCGAGGGCATGTCAAGACGCTGAGATCGGCATGGCTGTCTTCTGGTCGTCAATAGTTACAGAATGGCATCCATCCAACGAAGAAACTGGAGAAATCGCGAACGTCTTGGGAGCTCTCACTTGGATATGCTTGCAGTATGTCAGGTCCACTGAAAGAGCAGTCGCCACGCCGGTAGCTGTGAGATTGGGTAGCCATCTGCGCGATGGCACAGCACGAGCACCAGGCTGAAACGCAGCAGTCTTCGCAGCAGTCCCCAGCGATCAAAAAGTGGTGACGCACTCGAGTGCGGGCGTGGCACTCAAGTAGCGAGAACACAATCCCCGCCGACAGGACAATGAAGATGATGACCGTGCTCCCAGGTTCCGGTCTCGTGAGGCACACAACAATGACAGCGACTGGAGCCAAGGCGCCACAACAAACCGCAGTCCTGTAGCTTACGACCCCGATGGGAGCGTACACCTGCCCAAGTGCCACGCACGGACATGAGGCAGTTGGCACGGTTACATTGCAGCAGTCGCAAAGGCCGTTGGACCAACGTCCGGTCCTGATGCCACCGTTCGGATCAATGGCTTCGATGAGGATCACTTTCGAGGTCCACTTGGACGCGATGGCAACATGCGCACTGGTGTCTAGAGCCGAGGGGATCTTTTGATAAGACAAAGACTTTCTTCGAGGATTTGCGCGCTTGCCAAGGCGGGGTGAGGATCGATAGCTCGCGATGGTCGGCTGTGAAATCTTCGAGGACGTTCCTCTCACAACAAGAGGGTAATAAACGTCTGCAGCGATATTCTTGTCGTCCTCTTTTGCTCACGGAAATCCAATGAATGCGCGGTTCAACCATGATGCGGAGGTTCTCAATCCCGTGCCAGAAAGGAGATTCTGCGTGACCTTCGTGCATCTTGTGCTTGTCAATCAAGAGTCGACGCATTATCCAGCAATTCTGACGTCAAGCATGCAGAAAGTCGATTCATTGGCTCGCGAACTAGCGCCAAGCGCAGCATCAATGATATCAATGGGTCGAGTGTCTGTATTCCACTCGCGGAACAAGAGTCCGTAGCATCCACCAGACACCGGGGGCGTACTCTCTTTCTCCCTCGATGTTCCTCACACTGGATACGGCGGCAGCACCGCTGGCCCGCCGAAGGAGCAGTCTCCGGGCCGGTAGCTGCGCGAGTGGGTGGCCATCTGCGCGATGGCGCAGCATGCGCACCAGGACGAGATGCAGCAGTCCACACAGCAGTTGCCGTCGATGAAGAAGCGGCGGCGCACGCGGATGCGAGCGTAGCACACGAGCAGCGAGAAGATGCCCTCCAATAACAGGGTCACAAGGAAAACGACCGAGGAGAGTGCTCCAGAGTCGTCACTCCCATCTGATGACGATCGCATGAATCGTAGGATCACGATTGGGATTCCGACCAGGACAACTCGCCCGAGGGCGACCTTGTAGCTGGTAATGCCGATGCGAGCATACACCTGCGCGAGCGCCACGCACGGACAGCAGCACGACATGAGGCAGTTGGGCACGATCACGTTGCAGCAGTCGCAGAGGCCGTTGGACCAACGTCCAGTCTGGATGCCACCGTTCGGATCAGGGGCGCTGGAGGCATCGATCGGCGCCACTTTCACGGCCCAGTTGTTCGCGACGACGACGTGTGCGTTCGGGATTTGCTCGTGGTTTGGCACCCAGCCTGAACCAGCGACGATTACCGGCTGTGGATGGACTCCAGCTCCTTCGGGTAGTGGATACATGACGCCGGGCTGAAGCGGATACGCTGCTCCAGGCGCCGGCTGATATAGCACATTCGGCTGCTGCTGGTATGCTCCTCCCGGGTACGCTCCTCCCGGCGGAGGCTGGTACATGGCGCCTTGATACCCTCCCCCTGGCACTGGCTGGTACATGGCGCCTTGGTATGCTCCTCCTGGTGGCGGCTGCTGCTGCATCGCACCACCTGGGGTCTGGTACATGCCTCCGGGTACTTGCTGGTAGGGATATCCCTGTGGGGGCTGGCTGGGATACCCCGCTTGGGGCGGGTACATGGCGTCGAGCTTGCTGCTTCTTCTCCTTGTCCTCGAGTTGGTTTGTGTGTTGTTATTCAAATGAGCTGACAACTCAGGACGCCACGATATTCTTGGCGGGCTCCTTGACACTGTCATTGACAGCGTCACCTCCCGGACCGGCTGTCAGCCAGACAGGAATAGGTCGTGCACGAGTGGTTCTTGTCGCAGCAGCGCTTCAATGTCGTCTTCAACAGCTTCTCGGATCTTCTGCTGCGTGTCATGACGCGGTGGAACTCCTGCAACTGGGCCAGCCATCCTGCGACTATACTCCAGCCAGCTCTGGTCTCTATCCGCGTCGATAAAGTTGTCATCGTCATCGCCGCCGCTCAACCTCGCATTCCACGAAGGAAGCGATCTGTCACCAGATGGATAGCCGTTTGCAAATACCTCGCGAGAGTAGAGGTCCTTGACGGCGTTGAAGACCTCAAAGTCGTCAATCGAGTCCGCGTCGTCGATGTGCTGCTGATCCCCACTGCCTTGAGGGCGTGGTCTTCCAGACGGCGTGGATCGAAGAGGCTCTTGGACGCCATCGCGACCAGTAAGCTTTCGCTCTCGCGCCTCGATGTGTTCCTTGAGGCGCTCGACACGATCACGCGAGCAATTTTCTGCCATGTCGAGAGGAATAGGAGCCACCGCTGGAGGCTTCGACATTTCGTAGAGGAAGTCGTGAGATCGGGGCCGAGTGTCTTCGTCGCGGGCCCGCACACTCTCAATCGCATCAACGACTTCGAACAGTGACGTCTCATATAGACTCCCAAAGCTGCTGTCCGGTGGGAGCTCACGAATGTCCGAGTTGGGACTGTGGAGCGCGTTCTCCTCGGTGTCGTCGTCATTTGCCACTCGGGATCGACGTCTTGCTCTTCTAGATTGCTTCTGACGACTCTCGCGTTCGCTCTCGCTCGTTCTATCTTCCTCGCTGCTGCTGGCCGAGTGAAAAGCTCGTCGCTGGTGGTTCGAGGTTGAGTGCTTGCGGTGTCCGTATGTTTCACTCGCAGATTGCTTCTGATGGCGACGATGGCGTGGAGATCGACGTCTTGATGACTTATCTGCACGAGAGCGAACGGCCTGTTCGTGCTCCTGTTGGCGTCTGTTCTTACGCGAGTGGCTCGACTTGCGGCTGCTCTCGGCTTGGATGTTACAGTGGCCTCCGTTGCTCGCCCCAGATGATTCATTTGCGGACGATGAGTACGCGTCAAAATCGAGCCGCTTCGCAACCCGCACTCCAGTCCTGTCGTCTTGGTCCGACGAAGAAGAACCACATGCGTCGCTTTCCCTTGACGGTGGCGCGCTGTCGTCGTTCACAAGAGCAGGAGCTGATGTCCTAGCCTTGGCTTCAACCTCACTCGGCTTCGCGGGAGTTGAAGGTTCCTGAATGCGCGTCAGCGGCGATGCATTCGCTGGGGTCAATACCGAGCGCATACCGCTGTCCTTAGAACCTGTGGGCGTGGTCCTGGAATCCGATGGCGCGACCGCCGCACTCGCAACTCCCGACAGCGCCTCCTCCATTCGCTCCTTCCAGTCGTCCATGATGGCTCGGATCGTCACCGGCAGCTCCACCGACGTGTTGAGGAACGCCGACATGTCGAGCGTCGGCACTGCATCCCCACGTCTCGCTGCTTTCTCCTCCTTCTCAGCCACAAGCGCTTCACTTCGTGGCGGTGCTTCAGTACTACGAGCGAGAGTCTCGGTCTCCGCTTGCTGCTGCAATCGCGCATCCAGCTCTCGCTGCTTGTCGGCGATCCTTTCCTCTCGCTCCTGGACCAACTGCGCCTGGGCAGTTTGCAGCTGCTCCCTCAACTCCCGCGCCTCTTGCTGGACTCGCTCCTGCTCTTGCCGCCGTTCCGCGTCCATCTCGTCGCGCTGGCGGCGCACCAGCAGCCGCAGCTTGTCCACCTCTGCGCGCAGCATGTCCATGGTCTGCTCCGCCTCGTGTCGCGCCTGCATCTCGGCCTCTTCGCTCTCCTCCAGTGCCAGCACGCGCTCCTGATGGCCGCGCAGCGAGAGCAGCGTGCTGCGCAGTTTGTCGCCCAGCTCGCGGATCTCCGTCGCGTCCCGCTTGGCCTGCGCGCGCAGCTGCTCCAGCTCGCTGCGTAGCACCGCGCGCTCATGCTTGAATGCTGCCTCGCTCTCCTCATGAATCGTCCCGATCTGGCCGAGCAAAAATCGCAGCGTCAGCTCTAGATCGTCACAGATGCGTCGATGGACAGAGAGATCGCACCTCGACGACGCGCCGCACGAGCTGCGCGACCTTGTCCCTGTCGTCCTCGCACAGGTCACCGATGCGTGCGCTTCTAGCTGGTCGTGCAGACGCGTCGATGGCCGCGCGGACGTGCACCGACTGCCGCAAAGCGCGCCACCGCGACGTCTCGGAGCCGTCACCCGCCGGCCTCCGACTCGCGGTCTGCTTGCCGCTCGACGCCGCCGTGGGCGTCATGGCCGAGGAAGCACGGCCAGACACGCGACTGGCGCTTGGAGGCGGCTTGGAGGCTGCGGGAGGAGCGCTGGGGGCCGCGCGGGAGGCCGCGGGGCGTCGCCGCCACGCCTGCTCGCTCATGTGCACTGCAGCGCGCGCTCGTTCCTCTTGAATTCAGTATGGGTCCGTGAAGGGATCCTGAAGGGGTGTCCGGGTTATACAGCGATGTGATTGGATGAAATAAAATGTTACGAGCGTTTAGTGGACAAAAATGGGCGATTGTCACGGCGGGGTTGCTGTCGACACCGCCGTGACGTGGGCGACATGAACGTGAGCTGTCAGCGTCGATCGGGCGGCGATGGCAGCGTCTCGCTCGGCAGGAGGATGACTGAAGTGTGGGTCGCCGTCAGTACATGCTTCTCCTGCAGCAGGCATGCGTCAGTGGCTCGGAGGAAGGGCAAGGAGGGACAAGCACGCACACGTACGGACACTGCGTCATCTGCCGCTTGCGCTCGCGCACAGCGACGATGTTGGCCAGGAACGCGAACGACAGGAGGTGGAGCTGCGCGGCGCGTTGGATCAGCGTTAGGTGCGCCACAACAGCAAGGACGCACTGGCAACGCGCACACCTGTCGGTTGTAGTCGTCTGTAGACGCAGCCACTACCTTGTCAGCCGGTTGCTGCTGCCTCACGGACCGCGAGAACCAGCCTCGTACCTGGCGAGATCTGGTTGGTGAGTCGCGCATGCTCGAGCGCCTCCAGCTGCCGCTGCGCTACCTCCTCGCGCCGCCTCCGCATGCCGTCGGCCACCCGCTCCATCTCTGGACGACCGACCCTCATCAGAACTCCTTCTTCACGCCCCCATGGACGACGCTCGACGGCTTGCAGCACAGCCGCAGTTGTACGTACGCACGCGGTCCCTTTCCATGTCTGGTCGCGTCTGCGCGGGCGCTCTGTCGGCCGAATGGGCGGCGTCAAGCCTTCGTCCCTTGGCTTCCGCCTGCGACTTGGGAACTTGTTGATGGAAACAGTCACGTCGGTCGACAAGTCGAGCTTTCAAAGTTCAACGACGACGGAGCTCTGCGCCATGATTGGGTATTTTTTTGTAGATTATATCCAATGATCGACTCGTATTATTTTAAACGAATCATATGCTTCAACTACCTCAATTAAGCGCTCCTATTCGCTGAAAATCGGCGGGCGGCTGCATTCCACCCACGTCGCATGATGTGCGCCACACCACGTCGCTTGATGGCGAGGACCATCACTCCGCGTTTCAGCGCCGGTTGGCTGGCTGGCAACCTCAAGAAAGGCCGACACGGGAAGCAACAAACGACACCAGGCGGCGGGAAGATGGCCAAGTCGAGGAAGCCTGTGGCCGATGACGACCTGGTCATGACGATCGCGTCGGACGACGAGGTGCGCGCTGCTGCGGCGGTCCGGCCGATCCCCTGTTTGTGTCTGTAGCGGCCGAACTGACCGAGTTTTGGCTCGTTGTGCGTGTCAAACGCCAGCTCTCGAATGTCGAGGAGAGCTCGGACGAGGAGGAGGACCCGACGGAGATGAAGGACGCCGTCGTCACCAAGGTGAGCGTGTGTGCTAGACCCAGAGCGTGTTGGGCGGGCGTTTAGAGGCTTACAGCGTGCGTCTGGCGGGGAGCAGCGGCAGGAGGAAGAGGAGCAGCGCGCGGCCAAGAAGCAGAGCGAGATCGCGGAGGAGTTCGAGTTCGAGGAGGGCGGCGGGCTGGCGGGCTCCACCGGCAGCTGGGACTTCACTAGTGCGTCCTGACGCTATAGGCGGCTTTGGTTGATGGGCGGAGAGCATGAGGTCACTGACGCTTGTGCGGTGTCTTGGCGAACACAGAGGCGATCTCGCGGATTGAGCGCATGGAGAGCCAGACGACGGGCACGAAGATTACGTCTATCCAGTCCAAGATCGAGAAGCGGCGCAAGGAGAAGGCGGCGGAGAAGAAGGCCAAGATGGAGAAGAAGGCCGCCAAGGCGCAGAAGAAGGACAAGAAGGAGGAGAAGGACGAGGACGCCGAGACATCCGAATCTGGCAGCGATGACGACGCCGAGATGGAAGAGGCTAAGGCCTCGGACTCGGACGAGTCGGGCGACGAAGGCAGCGATGCCGACGGCGATGACGAGGAGGAGCAGGGGCAAGAGGTTGCGGACGAAGCCGATGTCGTCGAGGAGACGCAGCTGCAGGCTGCTCTGAAGGACGGACAGGCTGGTGCCAAGTCGCGCGAAGAGCTTGTCACGGAGCTCGAGCGGAAGAAGGCGGAGGAGTTCTTCGAGAGCGACCCGTTCGCTGCTCAGGAGTTCGCGAAGACCAAGTTCGAGACGTTCGCCGACTTGAAGCTGTCCCGCCCGATCATGCGCGCGATCACGCAGGTCGGCTTTGAGAAGCCGACGCCGATCCAACAGCGCGCGATCCCGGTCGCGCTCACGGGCAAGGACATTTGCGCCAGTGCCCAGACGGGTAGTGGCAAGACGGCTGCTTTCCTGCTGCCGATTCTCGAGCGTCTGCAGTTCCGCTCGCGCCGCATCCAGTCGACGCGCGTGATGATCATTTGTCCGGTGCGTGAGCTGGCAACGCAGTGTCAGTCGATGCTCGAGCAGCTTGCGCGATTTACGGACATTACCAGTGCGCTGGCCGTCGGCGGTCTCCCGCTCAAGCCGCAGGAAGTGGAGCTGCGCAATCGCCCGGACGTGGTCATCTGTACGCCTGGTCGCATGATCGACCATCTCCGGAACTCCAAGAGCATTCACATGGATGACCTCGAGATCCTGGTCCTCGACGAAGCCGACCGGCTGCTCGAGCTGGGTTTTACGGAAGAGGTGAACGAGCTCGTTCGCATGTGCCCCGTGGCGCGCCAGACGATGTTGTTCTCGGCGACGCTCACGTCCAAGGTGGACCAGCTGGTCGAGCTGTCGATGAAACGCCCGGTTCGTATCAGCACGGACCCTCTCTTCGACATGGCCAAACACTTGGTCCAGGAGTTTGTGCGTATCCGCCCGAACCGTGAGGATGACCGTGAGGCGATCCTGCTGGCGCTTTGCACCCGTACGTTCCGCACGAACACTATTGTGTTCATGGAGACGAAGTCGCACGCGCACCGCATGATGATCGTGTTTGGGCTCGCGGGCATCAACGCCGCCGAGCTGCACGGCAACCTGGCGCAGAAGGAGCGTCTCGAGGCGCTGCAGAACTTCCGCGACGGCAAGGTCGACATTCTGCTGTGTACCGACGTTGCGGCGCGTGGTATCGACGTCAAGGGTGTCCATGCCGTCATCAACTACGAGATGCCCAAGGACATCACGACGTATGTGCATCGCGTGGGTCGTACGGCGCGTGCTGGTCGCAATGGCCGCGCCGTGACGCTCACGAGTGAGTCGCGTCGTCTGGTGATGAAGCAGGTGACGCGTCATTGCCGCGGGTTCGTCAAGTCCCGTGCGGTGCCCGACCCGGTCATTGCGCAGTGGAAGGCGCGCATCGAAGGCATGCAGAGCGACGTGAAGGAGATCATGCACGAGGAGACGCTGGAGAAGCGCATGCGCGAGGCGGAGAGAGAGGCGGACCGCGCATCAAACATGCTGAAGCACCGCGACGAGATCGCCTCCCGCCCCGCCCGCACGTGGTTCATGTCGGAGAAGGAGAAGAAGAACGTCAACGAGCGCGCGGAGGAGGAGCGTCTGGCCAAGCAGAACGCCGGCGAGTCGAAGGAGCAGGAGGAGCCCGAGAGCGCCATCTCGCGCGCCAAGAAGCTCAAGCTGATGAGCCACAAGAAGCGCCGGCTGTTCGAGCTGCGCGAGCGCGAGGAGCGCATGCTGGCGGACGCGGTCGACAGCGACGACGAGGGCGGCAAGAAGAAGCAGAAGGTGTTCACGTCCATGCACGTGGCGGGCGCGGCCAAGCGCGCCAAGAAGTCCGAGCTGGAGAAGCAGCGCGCGCGCGAGGAGGAGTCCATCTCGGAGATGCACGCGCGCAAGCGGCTGGAGCGCGAGAAGGCGCGCTCGCTGCAGGCGACGCACGCCAAGCCCAAGGGCGCCTTCGACGTGGATCTGAGCGAGGCGTCCGCGCCGGGCGAGCCCAAGGCCAGGAGCAAGGGACCTCGCGAGGCGAGCAACCCGTTCGAGTTCAAGGAGAAGATCACGGACCTGAAGAAGCACGTGAAGAAGGGCAGCGCGAGCTTCAAGTCCAAGGGCCGCTACAAGCGCCGCAAGTGAGCCAACTAGAGAAGCGTCCGCCGCCCTCCGAGCGCGCGCGTAACGTCAAGGCAGCGGACCATGTGTTCATACCTTTCACCTCCGTCTCGGCGTTGTCGTGTCCCCCTCCCCCACAGCAGGCATGAAGCACAAACATGGTGCATCGCGAGCGTCATGAGCGTTGAAGTGGTGATGTGCGACCAAATGTCGCGGTCGCCATTCACCGCTTGTCCAGTCTCAACTGTCCATTTCGAGAAACAAACCCTCTCAAATGGAGTGACGGCGACTCTTTTCTTCGATCAGAGACAAAGCCGGGTGACCATCCTATTCATCTTGCTTTTTGTATGCTGGAGGGATGTGCTGCAATAGCGGAGACTGCCTCAACGGCAATCCGCACGCTTGTGTATCGGGCGATGAGGATGACCTTCTTCCCGCGGCGGACTGCAGACCGCCAGAGGCCCTCCACGCAACGCGCAGGCGGCCCAACCGCTGGAACGCACCGCCACCCGCTTCACTCGCGCTTCTGCTGTCCATCGCGGCGTCTCCTGCCCGCTAAAGCCGCGTACAAGCCGCGCAATCGCCGCCGGCCATGCTCGCCTTCCTCTTCCAGCGCGAGGCATCGCCATCGCCGTCCTCGCAGCTCGTAGTCGCTCTGAGCGCGGCTGTAGGCGCCACCGCCGCCGCATACGTGCTGCTGCGACTGACGCGGCCCGGTGACGCGGCCAGCGCCGCCGCCAAGGCTTCCACGGCGCTGCCGGTGCCGCCAACGACGCTGCCGGTGCTCGGTAACCTGCTCGACCTGCTGCGGCACAACGACGTGCTACACGACTACGTGTACGACAACGTGCGGCGCTTCCACCCTTCGCCGTTCGTGATCCGCGCACCCGGACGGCCCGACCTCGTGGTCGTGTCGACGCCCGAGGCGCTCGAGGACGTGGTCAAGACGCAGTTCGACGTCTTCGGCAAGGGCCCGGGCATCCACATGCGCTTCCACGACCTGCTCGGCGACTCGCTCACGCTCGTGGACGGCCGTCCGTGGCGCGTGCAGCGCAAGATCCTCGCGCGACTCTTCTCGGCGCGCGCGCTGCGGGACTCGATCACGCGCATCGTCCAGAAGAATGCGCACGTGCTGCTCGGCATCCTGAGCACCAACGCAAACGCTTCCAACGCCGGAGACAAGAGCGACGCCAATCGCTACTTGGACCTGTGCACGCTGCTGTCGCGCTTCACCATGGAGGTGTTCGCCGAGGTGGGCTTCGGGCTGCAGCTCGGCGCGCTGGCGGCGGGCGAGGCGTCCGAGTTCGAGCACGCCTTCGACCGCGCGCAGTACATCTCGACGGCGCGCTACACGCAGCCGACGCCGCTGTGGAAGCTCAAGCGCTGGCTCGGCGTCGGCCTCGAGGGCGAGCTGCAGCGCTGCATCCGCGTCATCGACGACAAGGTCGTCGACCTCATCGACCGGTCCATGGCGCGCCACGAGGAGCAGGTCAAGGCCGGCGGGGAGCACGCCAAGGAGCAGCGGCTGGACATCGTCAGCATGGCCATCGAGGCCATCACGAGCGACAACGAGCGCCGCCGCCAGAAGCGCGAGGGCCCGCAGGGTGAGGCTCACCTGGAGGACGAGGACGAGGACGAGGACACGCCGCTGGACGCGAGCCTGCTGCGCGCCATCTCCATCAGCGCGCTGGTCGCTGGCCGGGACACGACCTCGCAGAGCTTCTGCTGGTTCATCCACGCGCTCAGCTCGAGCCCGGACGTGGAGCGCGCGCTGCGCGCCGAGCTGTTGGCCAAGCTGCCCAAGCTCGCGACACACACCGACTGGGTGCCGTCCATGGACGACGTGCAGGACCTGACGTTCCTCGAGGCGTGCATCCGCGAGACGCTGCGTCTGTACCCGGCGGCGGCGCTCAACGCGCGCGTGGCCAACAAGGACACGGTGCTGTCGGACGGCACGTTCATCGGCGAGGGCGTCAACGTGGCGTGGCCGTCGTACGCCATGGGCCGTCTGCCGGCGCTCTGGGGACCCGATGCGACTGAGTTCAAGCCCGAGCGATGGCTGGACGCGGACGGCGGGCTCAAGACCGTGTCGCCCTTCAAGTTCAACGCCTTCCTGGCCGGCCCGCGCATGTGCGTGGGCCAGGCGCTCGCCATGCTGGAGCTCAAGCTGCTGATCGCCACGACCGTCGCGCGCTTCCACTTCGCGCCAAAGCCCGGGCTCGTCGTCACCTACCAGCGGTCCGTCTCGCTGCCCATGCGCGACCCCTTCCTGCTGTCCGTGCACGCCGTGCCCGTAGGCAGCGCCGCCGCACATTGAGGGACATGGAGGTGGTGATGGAGGACAGAGTGTGTGAGTGTGTTGGTGGACTGGAGGAGCAAGTGACGAGTGAGGAGAGATACAAACAAAGCAATGAATGCACGTGATTGGGAAAGACAGACACGAGGGCGTGTGCGACGTCTCCATTATGCCTCGCCAGCAAGAGCGAGCGGCGTGTGTGTTGGTCCTGCCATCGTCTTCTCCACGTCTCCTCCCTCCCTCCCCGTTAGCACTTACTCGACCTTGATGTCGCGCACGCCGGCGGCGTCGATGACCTTGTAGCTCCACTCGCCGTTGCGCACGAGGAAACGCATGTCGAGCTCGGCGCGGCACATCTTGAGCACCTTGACGGCCTCCTCGAGCGTCATGTCGGGCTTCCACTCGCGGTCGAAGATCGACAGGCAGAAGTGCGCGCCGTAGCCGTGCACACCGAAGTTGACCTTGGCCATGGCGCCCAGGTAGTCAATCCAGTGCAGGCTCGGCACGGTCTCCTTCTTCTCCTCCTGCTCAGGGCCCGCGACCACCTCATCCACGGCGCCAATCAACAGGTTGACCTGGTACGGCGACTTGCGCAGGAAGCGCGCGAGCTCGCCGCGCACGTAGTTGGCGGTGGCGGGCCCGTCCAGCGTCACACCGTTGCGCAGCTCGTACAGCTTCAGGTTCTTCTGCACGTACTCGCCGAAGCCCACGCGGTCGCTCTGCGGGCCCGTGGCCACCATGATCTTGTGCGAGTCCAATTGGACCGACTAGATGGGGTGGGTGTCAGCCAGGTTAGTCGGCTTGTAGGCGTCGCCAGAGACCCGCGAAGGCCGCGATTGAGAGCCACGCACCTTGTCCTCATCGTCCTTGTACACGAGGATGCTGCGCACGACCTTGCAGTCCGCTGCGAGCAGCACAAAGTCCTTCCCCACGATCCCGAACACCGACTCCATCTTGTCTTCTTCTCTGCTCGGCTTCTCCGATTGTCCGCGGCTGGTATCTTTTCCCCCCTGTGAGCGGCTCCCGAACGATTTACAGCCAATCCTGTGCGAGAAAACCCACTTCACGAGCTATTACTGACTTAAATTGGATATAAATGGTTCTCATTGGACGAAAACATGGAGAGGAGGGAGGCATGGGTACACTTTGACAAGATCGGGTCTGTGTCATTGACTTCAACGCCGCCTATTGTTCCCTGCGTGTGCATGCACATGCAGGGCACACGCAATCGACGCTGCTCTTAATCGATGACATCTGCTGCGAGGACTGCTGGGGGTCAGTCTGGTGCTCGTGCTGCGGAGGATCTACCGCCGCCGCCGCACTCGACGCGTCTTGGAACGCTGCCAAACCAACTGCCTCCGCAAGTCTCGTCTGATCTCAAGCAGAACGCGTCTGCTCTGTCGTTGATTTGGTGCCACAGTGCGGCCGATCGCCCGATCC
>JAADYH010000093.1:0-40826 GCA_023338125.1 Phytopythium aichiense | reverse complement strand
TGGCATTCACCGCCGAGCACGCCTTCCTGCGGCACCGGTTCCTCGAGGACCGCATGAAGATGAAAGCTCTGGACGCGTTGGCCAAGCGCATCGTGCCGGTCCCAAGCCCATAGGTGTGCATTGCCTATGGAGATTGGAGCAACCAATCTGGCATCAAGGGTCACCCAAGCGCGCCGGTCAAGGGTTTCGCCCGAGCCCTCCAGAAACAAGCGACCATGGTGCCAATGGACGAGTACAGGACCAGCAAGCTGTGTTCGCTGAGCCACCACACTCTAGAGAAGGCGCGTCTGCTTGCCACCAACGACGAAGGCGAGTTCGAGTTGCGGAAGAACAGAAATGTTCTGCGCTGTGCCAACGGTGTTTGCTTGCAGGGCCAACTTCTGGAACCGCGACGTCAACGCCGCCCGCAACATCCTCGAACTGCTCGCTGCCAGACTGGTGGGTCTCGAAAGGACAATGCACTGAAGAGATTGGAGATCGTCCACGGTGAGGAGGAAATTGAACCAAACGTCACAATGGTGTCTCTGAATTGAATCACAGAACCTCATTTGACTCCAGCTCCGTCACACGAGGTGCTTGCTTCTGTCGTGAGATGAGTGCTGTTGTAGTCTGGTGAAGCCGATTCGCTGGATAAGCCTCTTCCCATCCGCCCAGCACTATCAACTGGCGCATAAAGTCCGTTGCGCTGGGTTTGAGCCAGGCTACGCATTTGAACTTCAGTCGCGGCTGGCAATTCGCTTTGGCTTGGCCCTTCGAGAGGCTACGCTGACGGTCACGCAATTGCGCTGGATTCACATGAGCCTAGTTTGGTCCGTTCAAGTTGCACTTGAGCTGCGAGCGGTATCCTTCCTTTCGCTCGTCGCGGTTGTATCCAATCGCTGCTGGTAGTCGGTGACTGTCCAGCGAGGAGACCATCACGAAGTCTGTGCTCTTCGCAAGACCCTCGCTCGTCTTCAGCCTACCCCAGCTCAACCGACCCTCCCCTCATTCGAGAAGTTACTCGCATAGCAGCAACCCACCCAGCCAAACACCTCCAAGCATCACTTCGAAGGCAAGCGGGACGATACGTCGAGTTTCCACGCTCCTGATGATCGGTCTTGCTGTGGCGGACACTCAGGTTCCAGAGACCGAGGCGGCATCGTGCATCAAGGTGGTTGACGATAGGAGTGGCAGTGCTCAAGGCACTAGCGGTTGCCCCACCAACGCGGACTGCCAGCCTTTGGACCAATAGCACTTCCAGTGCCTGCAGTCTCGTGGCCGAACAGGAAACTGACATCGACTATCGGTCACGACCTCAAGACAGTCATTCATCAATGCAATGCGGACGGCAAGACGGCGTGTTTCCTGGAAGTCCTGACCGGCCCTTTCACTCATGAGGAAAGACTTGGCAAGTCTCCAACTCTGAGCTCCCGGCGCAACCTCGAAGCACATCAAGCATCATTTCAACGCTTGAAGACTTCAGTGAAGGGTCGAGGTCCGCTTTCCCATGCGATTGGTGTCTTCGTTTCTCCAGTTGTTCCGACTGCAAGACAGCTCAGCGATGGAACCGACACGACCGGTGGTTTGTGAGCAGTGATCACTGAACGCTGAATCCCATGGGACGCTCAACTAGTGAGGACGTTGCTCACTGTGGTTTCAGTTGAGCACGGCAATGGCGTCGTTCCCTCGTGAATCACCAGTACTTGGTCTCAAAGAGAGAGCTCCGTCCCAAGAGGTGTTTGCTTCCGTCGAGCAAGGATGGAGTCGGTTCAGCCCTTCCAACAAGTCATGCCGGTGGTTTCAAATGAGTCTGCAAATGGTCGTCGCCTTGCGCGTGGCTGTTCATTGTGACCGGAACTCCATGGCAAGTCCCAGGTCGGAACTCGCCTCATTCGCGAATTCACTCGCGACGACAACAACACTTCCCCCGCCTGCCGGGAGATTTACCAGTCCAACAGTCCAACTCTTCGAGTACAAGGTGAGACGTCATGGCTCGCATTCTGGCGGCGTTGGCCGTTGGTCTCGCGGTCTTGCTGCCAATGACCGACGCACAGTGCCAGAGTTCGCTCGGAGGTGCATGTGGCGACTCTTCCCGTCCACGCGAGTCGAACTGCTGCACCACCGGTTACTGCCAGCCGTGGAACAGCGGGTACTACCAATGCCTGACAGCCCCGGCCAAGTGCCCGGTCCAAGAGACCGACATCGACTACTACGGCAACGACCTCAAGACGATCTACGGTTTGTCGCCGGCGAACTGCTGCGAGACGTGCTCGACCACGAGTGGTTGCGCTGCCTACACGTTCGTGAACGAGAACGCCGATGGCAAGACGGCGTGCTACCTCAAGACGTCGACTGCCGGTCGCCGTGAGCGCAAGGGTGCCGTGTCGGCTGCCTACAAGGACTACGTCGCACCTGCGTGCTCCACTCCAGTGTGGGGAAGCTGCGGGAATGCTCAAGGCACCAAGTGCTGTCCCACTGGCGCGTATTGCCAGCCGTGGGACTCGACCAACTACCAGTGTCTGACCGCTCCTTCCAAGTGCCCGGTTCAGGAGACCGACATCGATTACTACGGCAACGATCTCAACACTGTCTACGGCTTGTCGCCGGCGGATTGCTGCGAGCGATGCTCGACCACTAGCAGGTGCGCTGCGTACACTTTCATCAATGCCAATGCGGACGGCAAGACGGCGTGCTACCTCAAGTCGTCGGCGGCCAATCGCGTGGCCAAGAAGGGTGCCGTGTCAGCCGTGTTCGTGGGGACAACGACGCCAACCACTACACCTACACCAACTCCGACGTCGTCGACGTGCAGCGCCAAAGTTGGCGACGGCTGTGGCAACGCTCAGGCTGGTGCGTCGTGCTGTCCCTCGGGTTCATACTGCCAGCCTTGAAACCAGTACTTCTACCAGTGCATCGCGCTGCCGGCGGCCACCAAGTGCCCAGAGGTGCTGCCCGGTGTCGACTTCTACGGCGCCGACCTGCGCACCGTGTTCGGGCTGCTGCCAGGCGCGTGCTGCGACGCCTGCTACAACGACGCGGCCTGCGTCGCCTACACGTTCGTGAACGAGAACGCGGACGGCAAGACGGCGTGCTACCTCAAGACGGGCCAGGGCACGCGCAAGGACAACGTCAAGGCCGTCTCGGGCTTCAAGTTCTGCGCCATCTGAGCGCGTGCGCCGGTACCTGGCAGCTGACGGCCAAATTTCACGTTGTAGACACGCATGCGGTCGGTTTACAGTGAGAAGTTCACACTCGTTCGTTTGACCAACAACCAGATCGATCGTTCCTCTCATTCCTGTTCATTGGCGGGACCCTCGAGTCTCCAGTCGAATTCAGTGCTCGAAACTCCCATTCGGCGTGGTTTCATGGTGCTGCAAGCAACAGGAGCATTCGGCGCATTCGACTCAGCCGTGAGAGTGCATCTGTCCTTTGGACGCCTCAGCGCCGGAACGGTGGTGACGACCGGTGTTGAAGATACGCTGGCGTCGACAGACGACGCGGGATGCGCACGCACTTCATCAGCAACTGCAAACAGCAAAAATAATGGTGATGTGGGTGCTGGGTATCGATGGAAAGTGCTTACGGACTGGCCCTCACTTCACGCCGGCATTACTCCACAGTCGATCAAACGCTCCCATGGTGATTTCTCTGGACGAAGGCAGTTGCCACAGAGGCAGTCTTTCCGGCCGAGTTCTTCAACCTTGAAGGCGCTGCATCCAAAACATCCACTACCCCTGGCGCGCGTTCTTTGCTTCGGACAGCAAACGCCGCTCGAGCGGAGTCATCACGAGCGCGAGACACGGCAATCCGTCGACAACGCCCCAGGGAGATTGACGGTCACGGACTCCAGGATGCTTCAAGGGGGCGGTGTGCGAGATCGCTGCCGCTCCTCCTTCCTCCTCTCGGCTCATTCGTGAATCTGCTTCCACGACAACAAGCAACTCCTCCCAAGACCCGAGGACCGCCCGACTCCCTTCCTGGTCACAGCCAGACACCCACGCACGCAAGTGTCCAAGAGAAGAAGCCATGACTCCAGTGCTAACGCCGCTGGCCGTTGGCCTCGCCGTCCTGCTCCCGCTGACGTTCGCGCAGTCGCACATCCGCTGCCAGAACACCATCGGCGGTCCATGCGGTGACTCGTCCCGCGCGCGAGAGATGAATTGCTGCGACTACGGTTACTGCCAGCCGTGGAACAGCGGGTACTACCAATGCCTGACAGCCCCGGCCAAGTGCCCGGTCCAGGAGACCGACATCGACTACTACGGCAACGACCTCAAGACGATCTACGGTTTGTCGCCGGCGAACTGCTGCGAGACGTGCTCGACCACGGGTGGTTGCGCTGCCTACACGTTCGTGAACGAGAACGCCGATGGCAAGACGGCGTGCTACCTCAAGACGTCGACTGCCGGTCGCCGTGAGCGCAAGGGTGCCGTGTCGGCTGCCTACAAGGACTACAAGCCTCCCGCCTGCGAGACTGCGCTGTGGGGCAACTGTGGCAGCGACCAAGGCACCAAGTGCTGTCCTGATGCCGCGTACTGTCAGCCGTGGAACACGGGGTACTACCAGTGCCTGACGGCCCCGACCAAGTGCCCGGTTCAGGAGACTGACATCGACTACAATGGCAACGACCTCAAGACCGTCTACGGCTTGTCGCCGGTGAACTGCTGTGAGACGTGCTCGACCACGAGCGGCTGCGCTGCGTACACCTTTGTGAACCAGAACCCGGACGGCAAGACGGCGTGCTACCTCAAGACGTCGGCGGCCGGCCGCGTTGCCAAGAAGGGTGCCGTGTCGGCTGCCTACAAGGACTACAAGCCGCCGACGTGTAGCGCCAAGGTTGGTGACGGCTGTGGCAACGCTCAGGCCGGGGCCAGCTGCTGTCCCTCGGACTCGTACTGTCAGCCATGGAACCAGTACTACTACCAGTGTGTGACCGTGCCACCGGTTGCCAAGTGCCCTCAGGTGTTCCCCGGTGTCGACTTCTACGGCGCCGACCTGCGCACCGTGTACGGACTGCTGCCGGACGGATGCTGCGATGAGTGCGCCAAGGACGCCGGCTGCAAGGCCTACACGTTCGTGAACGAGAACGCGGACGGCAAGACGGCGTGCTACCTCAAGACGGGCCAAGGCACGCGCAAGGACAACGCCAAGGCCGTCTCGGGCGTCAAGGCCTAGCCTCCCGGCGCCGAGGCTGAGGAGCGAGTCGGCGGGGCAAGCGGGAGACCCGCAGGCGCCCACAACGTCGGTTCATGTCCGTCAGTCCACAAGGAGCTCTTCAACCTCCCGTGATAACCAATCAAAGAGCTCTCAAACAAACCACATGTGGAGCGATATCATGCAAAACAGGTCCATTGATGCAATATTGATCACCTCACGAATATTCGAAAACATATTCAAATCAAACCTGAGATCGATTATAGGAGGTGAATGCTCGATGGAGCACTAAGCGTCCGAATACAGCGCGGGCCAGTATCAAGGAGCGGCGGCTCGCCATCCAGCCAAGCGGACGGTCGCCGTGTTGGATGGCCACCTCCTTCTCCACTTCGTCCTGCCTGCGTCCGTCACAATCGCTCACCTGTCGTCCCAAGTGACGCCGCCAATACCCGAGCACTCGCAACGGACACGATGGCCGACATGGAGATCCTAGACGGCGTGAGCGCTGAGCAGCTCTTCCGCGGCGAGGACAGCAACGGGCTCACCTTCGACGACATCATCGCCATGGTACGCTCAGCGCCTTGCTGCTTCTAGTGCTCGGCTCGGGGATCTAACTCGCACGTGTATGTTGCTATCGACTCGGTCTCTTCTCGCGGCGTGGACTCCAGCCTGGACACAGTACGTCTCGACTGCGACGCTCGTGGGTATGCCGAGGCGCTGACCAGTGTGGTGTGGCGTGCAGTTGACTTTGGGTGCGAGGCGGTGGAGCTGCGCTCGCAGCTGACCAAGAAGATCTCGCTGTCGACGCCGATTGTGAGCTCGCCGATGGACACGGTGACGGAGGCCGACATGGCGGTGGCCATGGCGCTGCAGGGCGGTATTGGTATCCTGCACTACAACAACTCGGTCGAGCAGCAGATCGAGATGGTGCAGGCCGTCAAACACTTCGAGAACGGCTTCATCACGAGCCCCAAGGTGCTCAGCCCCTCGCACACGGTCGCCGACCTGGACGAGCTCAAGGTCTCGGGCGTGCCCATCACGGACGACGGGCTTCCGACCGGCAAGCTCGTCGGCCTCGTCACCAGCCGCGACGTCGACTTCCTCGAGGACCGGTCGCTCAAGCTGTCGGAGGTCATGATCCCGCGCGAGAAGGTGGTCGTCGGCACCTTCCCGTGCACGCTCGACCAGGCCAACAAGATGCTCAAGAGCTCCAAGAAGGGTACGCTTGTGTCTCGCCAACATTTCTTGTACAAGTTGTTGAGGAACCTCACTGACGACTGATCGGTTCATCCACCAGGTACGCTCCCGATCGTGAACGCCGACGGTCACCTGGTGTCGCTCGTCACACGCATGGACCTGGTCAAGACGCGCGACTACCCGAACGCTCTCCGCGATGCCGAGAACCACAAGCTGCTTGTTGGTGCGGCTGTGCCGGTCAGCGAGGATGCCAAGCTGCGCATCGATGCTCTGGCTGCCGCTGGCGCCGATGTTATTGTGCTCGATGCTCGCCAGGGCGATTCGACGGAGCAGATTGAGCTCGTCAAGGTGCGGTGGACGCGAGTGATGCGGTTGGTAGTGGGTTGTTTGGTATTCTAACCAATGGTGTGACGGCGATGTGAACAGTACATCAAGCAGTCGCACCCGCAAGTCGAGATCATTGGCGGCAACGTTGTCACGATGAGGCAGCTGAAGAACCTGCTCGAGGCTGGCGTTGACTCGGTGCGTGTCGGCATGGGTGTTGCCTCGGTGTCGACGTCGCAGATGGTCAAGGCCGTCGGCCGTGCCCAGCTCTCGGCCATCTACAACACCTCTCGCATCGCCAAGCAGTACGGCGTCCCCGTGATCGCCGACGGCGGCATCGGTGGCTCGGGCAGTGCCATGAAGGCTCTCGCTCTCGGCGCGTCGTGCGTCATGATGGGCTCCTGCCTCGCCGGCACGGCGGAGGCACCCGGCGACTACTTTTTCCAGGACGGCCAGCGCCTGAAGCGGTACTACGGTAGCGGCAGCCACGAGTTCTACCGCCAGATCGACCCGGAGCACGCCGCGAGCCTGGTGGCCGTGGGTGTCGCCGGCGCTGTCGTGGACCAGGGCAGCGTGCACCAGTACGTGCCATTCCTGCTGCAGAGTCTGCGCCACGGCTTCCAGGACCTCGGCCTGCGCTCCATCCCGTCGCTGCACGAGGACCTGTACGCCGGGAAGCTGCGCTTCGAGCGCCGCACGCTTGGCGCGCAGAAGGAGGGCGGCGTGCACGACCTCTTCACCTATTCCAAGCAGCTGTACGCATGAACGTCGGTGGGCGGGCGGGCCGACTAGCTGACTGATTGGCAAGCGTATTTGAAGGAGCCCCGTGCGCCACCGCTGCCTGCGCTCGGGTCGGGGTCTCGCTAGAGAAGGGCCCAGTGACCACGAATGAACCAGCTTCCTCCATCACTGCGCTGCATTAAGGCAATCAGCTTTGACTGCCTCTGTACTGAAGCATTGCGGTCTTCGAGCATCCTGGAGTTCGCCATGACGGCCATAAATATCCATCCCCATCAAACAAACCTCTTCAAGTGGTTACGGTTACACAGGAATTCGGGAAATTCGGTGCAACAGACATCACAAGTTGCGCCAGAAAGCAACGCTTGATAGTCCACAAATATTGCAGTACCCAACTATTTGTGCTAATTGTGGTTCTTATGCACTCGAGCACATCTCATCTCTCATCGGGAATGAATGCTCGCTCACATAACCCCGTAACCGAGTCTCGGTTACGCTTCCGGTGGAAGAACCAAGAGCGCTGAACAACACTGCAGACGGCCCAGCGACAGGCAAGGCGGCGAAGCCTTCCTCGCCCTCTCGAGCCCCGCGACGAGCCCCCTGGACGCGGCCGGCGCCTGAGCATCTGCGCGAGCTGCTCTCGTCCCAAGTGTCCCCTTTCTGCGCGCCAACAGCGTCGATGGCCGAGCCCAGCGGCGCCGGCTCGGCGTCGGTGGCGGCTGTGCCAGTGACGGCAGCGGCGACGGCCGTGGTGCCGCCCAGCCCGCAGTTCTGGTGCCACGTGTGTGCCTCGAGCGTGGCGACCGTGATCGACGTCGACTCGGCCGAAGTCTGCTGCCGAGAGTGCGGCGGCAACTTCGTCGAGGAAGTCGACCCGGTCGGTGTTCCCAGATCAAGTATGGACGCCATGAGTAGGATGAGTGACTTATGCTGTTCGGTCGTGTGTGATACCTGCAGGAGGACCCGCCGCAGGGCTTCATCGCCCAGGAAGACGAGCGTCGGCGCGACGCGGAGGCGGCGGCCACGCCTGCGCCGTCGGCGACGGCAAGCACCGACACTCAGACGCCCGGCGCGGGAGGGGTGCGTTCGATGAAGCGGACACTCGACTATTCTCCTACAAGTGTGGACCAACATGCGTGCGGTTCCTTTCCAGATCTTCGCCTCGTTCGAGCGCGACGCCGCGGACGGGTTGGACGCCGCGTTCCGCGCCAGACGAGCGCGGTTCCGGTACGCCAGACAGAAGTCGCCTCGCTGGTGATGATCGCCCGTGGACTGACGCATGTGATGTGACTGGGGTCTGTGGCATTGCAGGCGGTATTACTCGGGTGAGACGAGAGGTGGCACGGCCGGTGGAGACGACGAAGACCGGCCCCTGATGCCTCCGGCCGAGTGCGTTATAGATTGGTACCCATTTGTCACCAGCTCTTGACCTGACGCCTTCCCCATGGCACTTTGACTCGACAGCTTGCTGCAGTTTCTCTCTGGGAGCATGGGCCGCACCGGTCGCACCACCTTCGGGGGCACCCCGGTCGAGGTGTTCGTGGGCGACGGCGACGGCGACGGGAGCGGTCTGCTGAACGCGCTGGGCGGCATCTTCGGCTTGGCGTCGCCCATGCTCGCCAGCAACCCGGGCGACTACGCATTTGGCAATATGGCGAACGTGATCAACCAGCTGATGCAGAACGACCCCAACCGGGTACGAGCACTCGAACAAGTTGTCATTGCCAACGAGCGCTAACGCCGGGACCTGCTTCAACATGTCGGATGGCAGCATGGAGCACCGCCAGCAGCGAAACAAGTGGTGGATACGCTGCCGAAGCTCACGATCACGCAGAGTGACGTGGACGCGAGCGCCGAGTGCCCAGTGTGCAAGGACTTCTTCGCGATCGATGAAGAAGTACACAAGCTGCCGTGCGCGCACCTTTTTCACCCCGACTGCATTCTGCCGTGGCTCAAGCAGGTTGGCTCACACAAACAGGCTTTGCATCAACTGGTGGCTGATTCGTTTTGGCTGCCTTCAACAGCACAACTCATGCCCGGTGTGCCGCTTCGAGCTACCGACCGATGACCCAGACTATGAGCGCCGACGGCAAGACAGCGCCACCACGTCCAGCTAGCGCCTCGGCGTTAGTTGCCATGGACCATCTCATCCACCCGAGCATGCCGGCGCCGACACCAAGTCGATTCCAAACAACCAGGCGCAAGCATCAAGGGTGAGCGGTGGTGCGTCGGAAGTTCCCATCTCGATAGAGTGCTGCCGGGTGCAGTCTATAGTGAAGGGCCAGCCCCAGCCAGTGTGACTCACATGCCAGTTGGGTGTTGGGCGTTGGAGGAAGTCAACCAAGTCGCAGCTATTTTCAATACCACCAAGAGTCGCATCGCAGTCGAAGATCAGACTCGAGTTGGTGCCGCTGCTCTCACCCGCAGACCGAACACTTCCACGATGCCATCGACAGACACGGTGAACGCGCGAAGAACCGCCTCCGATGTGTCAGAGGCGGTGATTCTCAAGCGCCAGGGCGAGCTCGAGACCGCGGCCGAGCGATACGAGGTAGGGCCAACACTAGCTCATCATTGCATGGGAACGTGGACGTGGTTCACGGAGTATTGGATGCCGAGTGCAGCTTCTGCTCCGCCTCGCGCGCTCCCCAAGCGCCTACCCCGACTTTGAAGACCTGGA
The DNA here is from genome assembly GCA_023338125.1 of Phytopythium aichiense. Classification (NCBI taxonomy): domain Eukaryota; phylum Oomycota; class Peronosporomycetes; order Pythiales; family Pythiaceae; genus Phytopythium; species Phytopythium aichiense. The sequence continues at coordinate 30,754 of JAADYH010000093.1, read as the reverse complement.
TGAAGCAAAGCTGGTGCTGGCACTCGCAGGTAGCGAGCACATCGTCGTCCGGAGGCACTCACTCGTCGTTGAGTCACTGCTCACAGACCCGGTGAGCAGAGTGTCGCTTGTGCCTGTGCCAGCTCCAGCGAACGGCGTGGCAAGTCGCGACTCGCGCTCAGGGGGCGGAGGCTTCCGTTCGCCGCTTCATGACACCGCCAGCGATCAACACCGACGCTAGTCCCACCAGCAGTCGCGGACCTCACGTGGCGCAGTTGCAGGCCGCACTGGAGCAAGTCCGGGCTCTGTATCTGGTACGGCAGCAGCCTGAAGTACTTGACATGGAAGTCGGTGTTTGCTTCTCATTTGGCGAACGTGACCTTCTTCCTCCAAGCTGCCAGCAGTTGCCAAGAGCGCAATGGGTGTCCAGGGCCAAGTGCATGTGCTGATGGAGACGGCCGAGCTGCTTGCGTTCACGGAGGTGGTGCCATCGCTGTCAATGGGTCAGTTAAGTCAGTGGCAACGCTGACGATTGGTCTTCGATGGTAGCAACGCGCAGGAGCCATCGCCGCCTTCTCGGAGGCGATTCGCCTGTGCTACAGCATCGCCGACGAGGCCACCGAGGCGTCGCTTGTACGTCCCTCGCCTCTTGTCGGTATAATGTTCGCTTGCTCAGAACTGACCGAAACACCGCGCCTGATGGACACAGACGCAGCGGATCCAGAAGCTGAAGCGCGAGGCTGACGCCGCCAAGCTGCTCGACCAACTGGACGCGTCAAGCACCGCAAGCGCCGAGAAGCAGATCCTGCTGGCTGCGTTCGAGCACCTTGCCGGCAGCGACGGGAGCCTCGCCAAGGATCAGCTCAAGCCGCTCGCGGCGACGCTCAGTGCGCAGATCGTGCTGCGAGACGAGGAAGTCGAGCTCATGTGGACGCAGATCTGCGCCGCGGCAGGCGACCAAGTGAGTTCAGGCGACGACAAGCTATCGGCCATCTCGTTCGGCGGCTTGTGGCGCTGGTGGCTGACGGGCGACGTGCTCGCGTCTCCGCTGTTTGCAGCGGGTAAGAGAGCGTAGCAACGCGCAGGATACTCGCCATGCAGAGCACACTAGCAGTGCGAGGCAACCAACAGTCATCGTCCTACATGCACAAGGGCGTCCCGCATATCGTTGTTCTCTCGTTTGCTCTGCTCTGCCTCCTTCGGCGTATCTGCTACTCGCCGTCGTCGCAGCCACGTGTTGGTGTTCCTTCCTGCTTGTTCTTGAGTCTCGCCATCGATGTGACCCGCAGCGGCTTGAGTCCGTCCACTTACGTTGATACTACTAGAAGTAAAGCCGACACTGGGAGGAGCGAGGAAGCTAGCACTTGGTCAGCGCGCGGGTGGCAAAGAAGACCACGTCACTATCCGCGTCCTGCTGCAGCGCCTGAAGACACGGCTTGACCGTGTTGGCGAGCGTGGGCGCGTCCACCTTGTCTGCAATCGCCTCCAGCGTCTTGGCGACGTTGAAGCGGATGTTCGGGACCGGGTCCTGCGTAGCAGAACATCCACATCAGCCACAGCTTTTCATCGTGAATGAATCGATGCAGACACAAGCACAACATACCTGAGCCAGCTCGACGACCAGAGGGATCAGCATCGCCTGGATCGTATCGGCGTTCATGGCCGCGGCCAGCACCTTGACCGCGTAAAGCGACGTCAGGCGGTGCAGGTAGTTGGCATTCGAGTGCATCGTCAATATGCGCGGCACGATGTTGGTGTTCGCCCACTCGACGCCGAAGTGCTCCGTCAGGTTGCGCAGGTTGATCGTCGCGGCCTCTGTGATGCGTGGACATCCAAATGGGTTAGCTGATACTGCCGCGTCACAATGCAGGGCCAGTCGCCGTGTGCGTACCGCGGATTGAAAACACGTTGTCGGACAGCCACGACATGCACAGGTTCGAGAGCTGCTCCTCGAAGTATTCCCGCCCGAGCTGCGCAGCCAGCAATGGAATGTACTCTATAATTGCCAAGCGGATGCGCCACTGCCGGTCCTCCGCCAGGTGCACGATCGCTGGGAGCAAGGATTGCGACAGCAGCTCAATGCCAATGACCTGCTCGGGAGGCATCATAAACACATTCAGTGCTCTCACATCTCAACAGCGCGTTCGTTCAAGCGGAGGAGACGTACGTTGTTGCCTTCCTCGAGATTTGAAATGACGTTGAGGCGCACTTCTGAATTCTGATCGTTCAGAAGCTGCATGATGGTCACGCAAAGCAAAGCATTCGTCGTGAGCATACGTATCAGACTCGAAGACTGCCGCGAACACGTACCAGGAGAAACAGTGGCAACAGGTGCTCGATCGTGAGGTCACGCCCCAGGAACGGCGCAACCTTCATCACGACGGCCGCCAGCGCCGAGCGAACGTGCTCCGACAAGTCACGCGCGAGGCGTTGGAAGCATGGGACGATCCGCTCTACAATTCGCTGTGGCTGAAGGACCTTCACAACGCCAAGAACCTGGACACAGCAGAGCGATACCTAGTGAGTTTTGACTTTCGAGTGATGCTGAATAGCCAACAAAAGCATACCTTTGACGTGGCCGCTGTGCGCACTTCGGCTTCATTGTCTTCGAGAAGTGCAACAATCGAGTCGCACAGCGAAGCGTTGACGATCTCGGCGCCAATCGTCTCGCCAATCTCGGGGAAGCGGTTGGCAACAGACCAGCGGACGCGCCAGGATCCGTCTCGTGCGGTTTCGAACACCACTGGGAGCACCTGAGTCGCGGTGATGTCGGCAGCGATCACCCGCGCGAGTGCGACTGCGTTGTCGACCGTATGTATTCTGACTGAGTCCTGCCGGTCTTGCGATAGCGCCAAGAACAGCGGCAACAGCTCCGCCACAGCACTAGCGCTGTCAACCTGCGCGTCCACGTACACACCGTCCGTCAACAAAGCTTCTACATCTCTCGCGTACCAACGTGTCAACTTACCACCGAGGCAAAGCCACCAAGTGCCGCAGAGGCTGATTTCCGAACCATGGGCGTGTCGTCGCGGCAAAGCTGGCCAAACATGCCGCGCATCTCTGCTTGGATCTCAGCAGGCACGCGCGGGTACGGCGTCTGGAAGAGGCCGCACGACGCGATGCGTGACGTAAACCTGCGCCACCGCGTGGAGATAACTGCGTCGGCACCTCTCACGCCGCACACATGGAATGAAATCGGGCACGGCACGAACAGCGAACGTACCAGTCGCGAGTGACAAGGCGCCGCAGCACCGGCACAAAGTGCTCCACAATGTGGTCGCCTTCCATGACTTCCACGACGCTGCAGATCGAGCGCACGGCCTGAAGAACACGAAGAACGCAAAGAATGCAAAGAACGCACAATGTCAGCCAGCACTTGAAGACAGCGTCCCCACCGGCTCGAGTCGCACCATGTCGCGCACGGACGCCTCGTCCACTGTCGCGAGCGATTCGAGCGGGTTCAGCAGCAAGTGCGCGTGCGCCGGCCCGCCGACCACCTCGACGAACTTGCCGAGCTCTTCCGCGATGACGAGCAGGACCTCGTCCTCATCGTCCAGCGAGTCTTGATTCCATCCAAGGAAAGAAACCAAAGGTCGGTCAGGCCACTGGCAGCAACGCAGGCAAAGCACGCCACACCGCAACGCGTACCGTTCAGGAACGGCAGGAGCTCGTTCTGCGTTCGCACCGTCCCCAGCGCCGACGCTGCACCGGAAATCGGCGTTCGAGAGCGGAGCGGCCGATCACAGGCAGTAGCGACCGGTTAGCACCTCTCTTGACGTCTGGACCTTCGCCTCCAAGGCCAAGCCAAGGCCAAGCACGCGCGCACCGATGATGTGGATCTTGCGCATCGAGTTGAGCCGGAGCTGCACATCTTCGTGCTTGAGCTCGTCCACCAGGATGGCGATCGGGTACAGGCTGTCGTCTAGAGCACCACGCGCACGCCGTCCCGTCAGCCCTCGGTGGTCTTCAACCACCCGCTTGCTACTCTCCCCTCCTTTCCCAGAAGAAACCGGCGAGCGCATACCAGTCGCCGCGGCCGCCATCGCGCGTCCGTCTTGGCCCAACACCAGCAAGTAAACCATCGGCGTTAGTCTCCTTCTCCCCGCCACGTCACACCACCATGCCTCGGGTCTGCAACGTCCCCATTATCAAGAAAGGACGGCGAGACTGGCGCCTCTCCAGCACGCGCCTCCCTTCCTCTCCCCTCCTCTTACCTCGTCTCGCACGCGGTCAGTCGGTCGGTCAGTCGGTCGGTCAGTCGGTCGGTCGGGCGTCGCTCCTGCCGGCGCGGAGGGCGGACGGCGGCGCGGAGGGCGGACAGGCTTCCGGGCTTCCGGGACCGGCTTTGGGGGCGGAAATGTCCCTTTCCGCGGTACAATCGGCAGGGAAGGAAGGATCGCTCGCCGTCAGCCCTCGCATCGAGTCCCAGAGGTTTCAGAACAGCCTTCAAACGAGGCTGAAACCTGCTGAAATGGATACACTACAGTGGCAGCAAACTTCAGCGGTGTATCTATATTAACAGGTTTCAGAATCCGCAACGTTTTCCCGTGAAAGGGCAGGCATAGTCAAACCTAGTGAACGCTATTTTATTAGTGTGGCATGGACCTGACCACGGAGGCAATGGACACCTCACCTCGGGTGTCGGGAGTCGAGGCGCCTGCCGCCGCCGCCGCTCGCTCAAGGCGCGTCAAAACCCGAGGACCCGGCCGCTGCGGAAGCCGCCGGCGAGGTCGCTGGGCTGCGGGTCGGCCACCCGGCGCGGCTGCTCGAGCTGCAGGTGCTCGATGTGGCCCGAGGTGATGCCCTGCGAGACCATGCGGATGCTGCAGTACATGACGCTGGCCCACTCGGAGCGCTCCTCCTCGGACGTGGTCTGGAGCACCAGCTTGTCGGACGGCGACCGCGCCACGACGATGCACGTGTCACGCCCGGGGACCTGGATCAGGTTCAGGTAGCAGCCGTACAGAGAGAACGACTTGCGGTGCTTGAGCGCCGGCCCGGCCCGGCCGCCACCGTTGCCGCCGCCGCTGCCGCTCACCATCTTGTAGTAGTGGATCTCGCCGTTCGTGACGATCACCATCCGCTTCTTCCAGTTCTCGAAGCCCGAGCGCGACTTCTTGACGAGCACACCCTTCTTGTACGGCGGCAGCAGGAACTCGAGCGACACGGGGAACGAGGACGCGCGCAGCGTCGCGCGCGCCTCGGCGTACGTCTCGCGCAGGATGCTCTTCCGGTCGACCGAGATGAGCTGGCTGCCGACCGCCACGTGCCCGCTCGGGCTCTGCGTCACGATCAGCGCCTCGGTGCGCTTGTCCATCTGCAGGTCGATCTCCTCTGGCCGGTGGAACTGCAGCTGGACCTTGACCAGCGGGATCTCCTCCGCGCGCTTGACCACGAGCGCCAGGCCGGCGACCGTGCCCTTGGCGGCGGTCCGGCCCAGCGCCGTCTGCGCCTCCTGCAGCGCCTCGATCCACAGGTGCATCGAGTTCTCGTTGTGCGCGTTCAGGTGCATCTCGAACTTGCCGTCCTTGGACGTGAGCACGAAGTAGAAGCGGCGGCCGTCCGAGCACTGCGCCATGCCGGGGCTCACAATCGTGTCCTTGAGCGCCACGGACCCGCGCAGGTCCTCTTGGTTCTCCGTGTAGTACAGCAGCTTGCCCTTCTCGATGCGGAAGAAGCGGTTCTTCCAGTTCTTGTTGAAGTGCCCGCGCTTCATGAGGCAGCCCTCCATGTGGATGTACGACGTCGGGTCGTCGTACCGCTTCCACTCGTGCGGGCACTCGGTGTCGTGCACGTAGAACTTGACCGTCTTGCGCAGCGGGTCCCACGGCTCGGTCGGGTTGGCGCCCGCCGCGTGCAGCTTGGCGATCCACTTGGTCATGGTGCGCTGCGACTGCGCCGAGATCATGAGGTTGCGCTGCGGCGTGGCGATCATGAAGACGAACTTCTTGTCGATCAGGTTCGTCTGCACCGAGATGTCGGCCTTGGCGCCGTAGCCAATGTCCATGGACCCCTTGAGCCGCTTCTTGTGCTCGTCCGCGTAGTACGACAGCACGCCGTCGTTGCGCAGCACGAAGAAGCGCCAGTTCCACGTCTTGAACTGCTGCCCGCACTTCTCCAGCCAGCCCTGCATGATGACGCCCATCTCGTTGTCCTGCGGCTCGACGCTCACGTCGGCGCTGTGCTCGCTGGCCGCCTCCTCCGCCTGCTCCTGCGCTTGCTCCTGCCCCAGCTCCTGCCCGGGTGAGTCGACGCCGGCGACGTCCGACCGCGTCGACTGGCCCAGCACGTTGAGCCACGAGAACCGCAGGCTGTTCATCAGGCTGTTTCGGCGTCGGAGCGACGGCACCGACTCGTCGGCCTCGCCGCCCTGCTCGCCCGTCTCGACGGAGCTCGCGCGCCTCGAGTCAAGGCGCGCGCGGCCCGGGAAGGTGGCCGCGAAGCTCGGCAGCTCGCTCGGCACCACGTCCGTGCCGCGGCTGCCGCGCTCCTCGCCGTCCGAGTGCGACTCATGCTCGCTGTTCCCCGAGTTGTACATGCGCGCGTCCACGAACATGTCGGTGGCGGTCGAGGCCGAGGACAGCCGCCGCGCGCGCTCGTCCGGGGCGTCCCAGGCCGTGCGCCGGCGGTGCTCCACCTGCTGCGGCGCCAGGGTCATCCTTACGCCGTCCGCGTCGTCGCTGGCCGGTAGGAAACTCGTGTGTCGCCGCCGGCCCGGGCCGGAGACGCCGCCGGCCTTGAGCTCGCGCGGGTCGGCGCCGGTGGGCGGCCCGTCGGTGGGCGACGCCGCGTCTTCCGCCGGCGGAGGCTGCTTGGCGTCCGTCGAGAAGTCGAGCGTGAGCCACTTCTTGAGCCCCATCGCGGCTCGGAATCCGATACTGAGCGGCAGTTATGTCCGCGGACGAGCGCGGCGATGGCTGATGCTGGCTGGGCGGTCAGTCGCATGCGAGGAGAGCGGCGCAAGCACGACCCGAGGCGCATCCAGCGAGTGACTGCCGGCCGCTCTTCCGCCGCTCTTCTCGACCACGAGAAGGATGGATTCTCGATAGAGCACGCGAATATCACTTGATGGAACGGATCGATTGGTAGAGGTATTTTATACCGTGAACATGTCAAGTGAGCGAGTACCGTCGTGATCCTGTATTCGAGGTCACAGGGAGGAGGTAGAGACGGTGGCGACGGCGCAAAAATTTCGCGCTCGTCCGCCGATCAGGTGTCGACCGGCAGTCGGCCCCGACATTATTGCCACGTCGAACTGACTCCTTGTAAAAGGTTATAGGTTTCTAGTTTCAAGTAAGGTGGTGATTGTTCCGTTGCAATTCCATCTAGAATTGACGATTACTGAATAATACAGTGATCCAATTTGCCGCAGGCTTCAGAAGGCACGGCGTGTTGCGACCGCCTGCACGACGTCGGCCGTCGCCTCGTTAGACACTCCCGTGCCGCTTCGCCAAGCGCGGGGCCGCCTGTCGCCTGGACGCCTGCTCGATCGGTCAGCGGCTGTGAATCATCGCAGGTCAGCCCCCAAACGGCAAGAGCTCGTGTCTCGCGGGCGGATCGGCCGGGAGCCGCGAGTGGCCGTTCCGATCCGCTTGGCTTTTCGTCGACCCCAATGGTGTCGAATGACTCCACCGCCTGCTCAAGCCGACTGGAATGGACACGAAAGAGCGGGCGGTGTGTCCTGGCCCGCTGCCGCCGCCTGCCTCACACATGCGCGTGTCTGGCGCAGCTGCCCGTGTCTACCTCATGAGTTGGACAACGGCCACGGGCGGACACTTCTCACTGTCGAGTCAGCGCCGTCACGAACGAAAATCGAGCACGACTGACACGAAGGATGAGATACAAATTGGAATGGGTGCCGAACTGCTGCCAGCTCATCGGCGTTGGTGCTTTGTTGTCTTCGCGACAACCTTGCTGTGCGCCGACCTGCTGCTGCATCATCCGTGGAGGAGAGACGTTCGAGTCCAAGCGGAGCCGTCCCTTCGTCGTCCCTTGAACAACAAGCATCTCCACGGACGCTTTGCTCTTCATTCGACACGTGAGTCCAGGTGTTCGTCAACACGAACCTGCTCACACGGTCAAGCACACTTCGCGTTGCGAAAAATTGGTAATCTAGTGACCGACGCGCTCATAGTCACACTCGCGTCCTCCTCCGTCCTCACTGGATCACTGGAACAGCTCGGCGGGCAGCACGGCCGGCGCGAGCTGCTCGTCCGACAAAAAGTTGAGCGGGAAGTACACGATGTGGCCCTGCACGTCGCGCAGCTCGGCCGCCGCCACGCTGCTGGTCGTCACGGCGCCTTGCGCGTCGCTGAACACCGACTTGCGCCGCGACGACGCTGGCCGCTGCTCGCCCGCGGGCTCCTCGTCGGCGGCCGGCTCGCCCGCAGGCTCCTGCCCGGCGCCGTCGCCGTCGCTGATGACGCCCACAACGCCGGCGCCGCCGCCTCCGACGCCTGCCGCCCGCCCGTCGTCCACAATCGTGGTCGTGGTCGTCGCGGCCGCTTGGGCGAGATGCGCGTCCAGCTGGCTGTACTTGGTCACGTTGTCCGACGGCACGCAGCCGAACGCCGCCTCGTACGCCAGGTGGTTGCGCATCGCGTGCTCCTGCATGCCGAACCACGCGTCGTTGTTCACCGGGTCCGCGTACTGGTCGTACATGGGCGAGCCCGGCGCCACGCCAAAGTGCTCCTCGAACAGCCGCATGCGGAACGAGTGCGCGAACTTGCCGACCGCGAACGTCCGATTGGCTATCTTCACGCTCTCGTGCATCTCATGATCTTCCACGACCACCGCGATCTCCGAGTCGCGGTCGCCGCACATGCTGCGCTCGTTGATGTTGGCCGAGCCGATGATGCAGCTGCGATCGTCGACAACCATGATCTTGCTGTGGATGTACACCTCTTCTGTCTGGGCCGTCGGTGCGTCGCTGCCGCTGCCGCTGCCGCTCGGCGTCACTGTGTGGTTGCGCAGGCCGTAGAACGCAATGTACTTGAACGGATCGTCGTCCAGCTCCTTCATTAGAGCGTGGTAGATCGAGTGCCGGCCGCGCGAAATCGACCGGTACTGCCAGTGCATCACGCCACGCAGACTACCCGCGTCCTTGTCGTCCGGGCGGCCTGGGAATGCCGGCAGCAGCGGCATGACCACCATCACGCGGAACTTCTCGTGGTTGTCAGCCGCCCGCCGAATGCGCTCGACCAACGCGTTCGCGATCCGGTTCGAGCAGTACGGGTCGCCCTCCAGCCCCGACACGAAGAACTGGTTCTCGATGTAGACAAAGTGCTGGGCACTGCCGATGAGGCGGATGTACGCGTTCTGGATGCTGCGCTCCGTCGCAATGCCACCCGACCACTGCGAGAGACTGCGCACGACCTGGACGTGGCACATGAAACCCTTGTCGCTGCTCCCGTCCTCCGGAACGGGGCTAATCGCAGACCCAGCCGATGTTGCATCGCCCGGAGAGCTTTCACCGGTCGTGTCAGCGCTGTTCTCCCCAGTCGCCGATGTCGACGAGTCTCCAAGGTGCAGCATCCGCGCGAGACGGTCGTAGCGGTTAAACCCGCGGTTCAGGTTTTGCTGCGACTGCGTCATCTGGCGAATGTTTTGCATGGCTCGGACGGCGCGCACAGCGTTCTGGAACCGCTTGCGCAGAGGCCTGGTGCCACCTTGACCCAACCGGTCGAAGTCCTTCCTCGGCACCAAATGGCGCAGGCGCTTCGACTTCTTGCGCGTCGACACCGAGTAGTTCCAGCGCTGGATGAAGTGACGAGCGACGTCGCGCGCCGGCTGCCCCTCCAGTCGGCAGTGGCAATCGTGCCACGGCATTCGCGGCACCACCTTCCGGTCAATCATGTCGACTTCGGGCTGGTCAACTTCGATAAAGTCCTTGACACGCGGGTTCGAGTAATCCTTGCCGACGAAGTCGGTCGGAACGCCGTCAGCATCAAACAGCACGTGGTCCGCAGTGTCCCAGCGGCCGAAGCACAGGTCGAGGCCACCAACGAAACTGACGCTCTGATCGACGCTGACGATCTTCTCGTGGTGCGAGTACATGCCGAGCTGCTTCACAATGAAGTCCGGGTCGCGAAGTACGTGCACGTTCTCATGCAGCGCGCGGAACTTTTGCTTCGAGAACATGCTGTTGAGCGTCAGAGCCATCGCGACTTCCTTGTACATGAGGATGTAGATCTGCACGCCCTCTTGAGCCTTCGCTAGGAGGAGTGTGTCGAGTCGAGAGTCCGGGTGGAGCGCCGCCGGGCGAAGCAGGTGGATCGTGGGGCAAATCCACCACCCGGCGATGAAAATCTCCTTCTTGGCGCCGCGGATTGCCGTGTAGATCGCGGCATACGCGTCCTGCCCATCGACGTACCACTGCGCATAGGCCGGCACCTCCATGGGGCTCCGAGGAATGGCAAACGACCCATCGCGGTGTGACTGCGACCACAAGGACGCCTCGCTGGCCTGTCGAATGGCGTTCGCCCACTTGTGGATCACCTGCTTGGTGCGCGCTTCGAGCTGCATCACGTACGTGGCGTTCGACACCAGCAGCGTCGTGTTGGACCCCGTCGCCTCGATGCCGCGGTTGATCTGCAGCTTGCTGTCGAACAGCAGCGTCTTGCGGGGCGTCACGTCCCGGGTCGACGTGTAAATGGCGACGCTCGAGTGCTTGAGCGCGACCCAGCTCCACTTCTTGGACCGAAAGTTGACGCGCTTGACGATGCACATGCAGTTGACGCACTCGTTGTCGCACGTGACGGTGGCGCGGTTGATCCGCACGTCCTCGCGGTTGCCCTTGAGCCAGAAGCGCACCTTGAGCCAGCCCTCGCGGATGGTCGTGCGTCCCTCCTCGTCAAAGGTGCTGTCGCTGACCTGCAGGAGCGACGCCATGACCGGCGACGCCAGCAAGCGGTCCACGCGGACCGCCGTCTCCAGTAGGCGCTGCACGAGCGCGACCATCTCGGGGCTGACCGACTTCTCCGCGTTGGCCAGCAGCAGCCGGCGCATCTGCGGCCAGCGCAGCCGCTGGACGTGCTCGCTGTCGCGTTGCGCGCTGTCTGCGAACGCTGCCGCCGCGGCCATGAACGCCGACGGGGCGGAAGTCGGCGGCGCGGCCGAGTCCCCGCGGACCGAGTCGCCGCCGGCGCTGGGGCGGTCGTCTCCGCCGCCCGCGACCGGGTGCCGCAGGTACGGGCGGCTCTTGATGTACAGCCACAGGCTTGAGATGGCCTTCTTGGGGATCTCCACCTGCCACGAGTACGACTTGTACTGGAGCTCGACGTCGTACTCGACGTAGCGCGTGGGCCAGCCCTCCTTGATGCGGCCGCCGACCACGCGCACGCGCGGCGGCTCCTCGAACACGTGCATGTCCGAGTCGCCGTCTGCGTCCAGGTGCAGGAACGACACGTGGTCCGACATGGCCGACATGGCGTGCCGCAGCGCCGTGCGCGCGCGCGTGCTGCCCGTCATGGCGGCCGAGTCGGCCTCGCTCGGGTTCGTCGTGGGGTTCGTCGTCGGCACCTCGTCCGCGGGCGGCGCGGGCTCGCGCTCCGTCGGGCTCATCGCCTCTGTCTCGTGGGTGTCCGTCGCCTGTGCTGCGCTCCGTCCGCTGCTTGCTGCGCGCGCGGCCTGGCGGGGAATGGAACGGCGCGGAGATTGCCCCGGCTCGCCGGTCCACCTCGATTACTTGGGAGAATGGTGGAATGGCGCGGGAAGAGCGTGAGAAAACGCGGTGCCACTTTGCACTTCATTGCTGTCGCATCACTTGGGTTCAGTATGTAAATGGGCGACAAACGGACCACGACTGGACTGACATGCTTTTGTGGGAGTTTGTATGGGGATCAAAAAGGGTGCAGAACCCGATAAAATCCAGTTCACAGGCGCTTTGTATGCTGTCCGTAAAGACCAAATCATCTTTATTGTGCACCCACCGCCCATGGCAGCTTCAACGCCGCCATGAAAGATGGATCGGCTTCATGGGGTCGTTGCCAGTGCCCACACGCTGGATATTTTCCTGTGCACCCAGAGAACAAAGGGTCGTTGAAGCCATGCGCTCCAGTGGCTGGTGGGTGCCCTCGAGACGACCGCCGTCTTCTCCAAGGTCTCATATCTGAGGTTGATTGGGCTCGTCGACGACACGATGGTCTGCCGCCTTGTTGCTGGATGCGCAGGTGGGATCCCCGGCTGGACATGATGGACGCGACCGTGTGTCGCATGTGCGATCTTGAAGACGAGGAGGCAACGAACGTGACCGGTCGGATGGAGATAGACATGTGTATTGCAAGCGCCAAACGAACAAACCAGCGCGAGTGCTTCGCAGCTGGCGAAAACGGAAGCTTCTCACTGGAACAGCTCCGCCGGGAACAGCTTGGGCTCGAGCTGTTCGTCCGCGAGGAACTTGAGCGGGAAGTACACGATGTGGCCCTGCACCTGATGCAGCTCCTCCTTCTTGACCGAAATGTGCGAGCTTTCGCGCAGGTTGACCGTCATGGCGCCGCTGAACACCGACTTGCGGCCCTCGTCCAGCACCGGAGACGACAACGAGCCCTCAAGCGCAGCTTCATCGTCGTGCGCGGCCGCCGGCTCGGTTGGAGTAGCCGATGGGCGTGTGCTCGGACTCAACGGTCTCGAGTTCCGGTGCGCTTGGTTTGCCGCCGCGCCATGCGCAGCGTCGCTGTTGAGCGCAGCCATGTGCGGGTCGATCTGCTTGAAGCTGCTGACGTTGTCCGATGGCAGGCACCCGAAGACCGAGTCGTAGATCTGGTGGTTCCGCATCGCTTGCTCTTGCATCGTGAACCACGAGTCCCTGTTCACTGGATCCTCGTACTTCTTGTACAGCGGTGTGCCGGGAGTCACGCCAAAGTGCTCCTCGAACAGCTTCATGCGGAACGAATGTCCGAACTTGCCGACCGCGAACGTCCGATTGGCGATCTTCACGCTCTCGTGCATCTCGTGGTCTTCCACGACTACCGCGATCTCCGAGTCGCGGTCGCCGCACATGCTGCGCTCATTGACGTTGGCCGAGCCGATGATGCAGCTCCGGTCATCAACGACCATCACCTTGCTGTGGATGTACACTTCTTCCGTCTGTGGTTGCTCGTCCGGCCGGTCGCTGTGGTTGCGCAGACCGTAGAACGCGATATACTTGAACGGATCGTCGTCCAGTTCCTGGAAGAGCTTGTGATAGATCGAGTACTCACCACGACAAATCGTGCGGTACTGCCAGTGCATCACGCCACGCAGACTGCTCGCGTCCTTGTCGTCCGGCTTGCCTGGAAATGCCGGCAGCAGCGGCATGACCACCATCACGCGGAACTTCTCCTTGTTCTCCGACGCGCGCCGAATGCGCTCGACCAGTGCGTTCGCGATCCGGTTCGAGCAGAATGGGTCGCCCTCCAGCCCCGACACAAAGAACTGGTTCTCGATGTAGACGAAGTGCTGGGCGTTGCTGATGAGGCGGAGGTACGCGTTCTGGATACTGTGCTCCGTCGCCACACCCCCTGACCAGAGAGAAAGACTCCGCAGAATCTGCGTGTGCACTTGGTATCCCCTCCGCTCAATCGCACTGGGGTCATCGTCGTTGAATTCGTTGTCCGACTCCTGATCAGAGTCGATCTGCAGCATCGGCTGGTCTTCTTGAATAATCGGAGTTGGCCCAGTCGACTCCGCCTGCGTCAGCATCTTGGAGATCCTGCGGTTGGAGTTGAAGCCTCGATTCTCACCGATATCGTTGTCGACTGTCAGTCTTCGAATGCCTTGCATGGCACGAACGGCGTGGACAGCTTTCTGGAGACGCTTGGCGAGCATCTTGGAGCTCGAGTCGTCCTTCGCCATTCGCACAAAATCTTTGCTGGGAACCAAGTGATGCAGTTTCCTGGACTTCTTGCGTGTCGACACCGAGTAGTTCCAGCGCTGGATGAAGTGACGAGCGACGTCGCGCGCCGGCTGCCCCTCCAGTCGGCAGTGGCAATCGTGCCACGGCATTCGCGGCACCACCTTCCGGTCAATCATGTCGACTTCGGGCTGGTCGACTTCGATAAAGTCCTTGACACGCGGGTTCGAGTAATCCTTGCCGACAAAGTCAGTCGGGCGGCCATCCTTCGAGTCGAAAAGGACATGATCGGGGGTGTCCCAGCGGCCGAAGCACAGGTCGAGGCCGCCAACGAAGCTCACTTTCTGGTCGACGCTGACGATCTTTTCGTGATGTGACCACATCCCGAGCTGCTTCATGAGGAAATCAGGATCGCGGAGCACATGGACATTCGTGTGGAGCGCACGAAACTGCTGCTTGGAGAAGTAGGAGTTGAGCGTCAGCGCTACCGATACCTCCTTGTACATCAAAATGTAGATCTGTTCATATCAAGAAACAATAACGTCAGTCAACAACCTCCAGAGCACCCAGGCACGCGGATTTGCATGACACTGACATTGACGCCCTCCTCGGCCTTGCGTTTGAGCAGCAAATCCAAGCGAGACTGTGGGTGAAGGGCTGCCGGGCGAAGTAGATGGATTGTCGGACAAATCCACCATCCTGCGATGAAGATCTCTTTCCGAGCCGAGCAGATGGCGTGGTAGATAGCTTCGTATGCGTTCTCACCGTCCACGTACCAGCGCGCGTACGAGTGCATCTGCGTCGGGTTTCGAGGGATGGCGAACGAGCCGTCACGATGAGCTTGAGTCCAATCGGAAAGCTCTGCAATCTTGCGAATCGCGTTCGCCCATTTGAGAATTGACTGCTTCGTCTTCGCTTCCAGCTGCAGGACGTACGTCGCGTTTGACACGAGCAGCGCCGTGTTGGAGCCGGTGGCTTGGATGCCACGCTCGATGCTGAACTTCTGGTCGAAAAGGAAAGCCTCCGTGGCCTTCATCGAGTCGATCGACTCGTAGATGGCGATGGTCGAGTGTTTCAAGGCGACCCACCGCCACTTCTTGGCGCGGAAGTTCACGCGCTTGACGACGCACATGCAGTTGAAGCATTCGTTGTCGCACGTGACGGCTCCCCGGTTGATTCGAACGTTCTCGCGGTTGCCTTTGAGCCAGAAGCGCACCTTGAGCCAGCCTTCTCGGATGGATGTGCATCCTTCCTCGTCGTCGAATGTCGAGTTGCTGACTTGGAACAGCGACACGACAAACTCGGACGACAGCAATCGCGGAACCCGAACGGTCACGTCCAGAAGTTGCTGCACGATGGCAATCATTTCGGGGCTGACGGACTTCTCCGCACTGGAGAGCAGAAGTTTACGCAGCTGCGGCCACCGGGACTCGGCTGCGATGGTTGACGATAGTGTCGCTGTTCGCTCCGACATGGACTGCTGCTGCGTCGGTCTCAGGTGCGGGCGGGACTTGATATACAGCCAGAGCGACGAGATGGACGACTTGGGGATCTCCACTTGCCACGTGAAGTTCTTGTACTGGAGCTGTTGTACATTGCACACGAGAAGGCGTGAGACGATTGGAACTATGGGCACATATCACCACGCACAGACGTGAACGTAGCAACGCATATACCTCAACATCGTACTCGACGTAACGCGTCGGCCAGGCGTCTTCGAAGCGGCCACCGAGCACGCGGACGGTAGGCGGCTCGTCGAACACATGAATGTCGCGATCGTTGTCGAAGTGGAAGAACGAGAACGGGTCGTGGCCCGTGTCGACGCCGCCGGACTGCGGGGGCAGCCCGTTCACCGAGTCGCGCGCGCCGCCGCGCTCCGTATCGAAGAAAAAGACGCCGCGGTCGTGGCGGCGGCTGGACGTCGTCACGCTGTTCAGGTCCGAGCTCGCCACGACTGATGGCTCCGCCTCCATGTTCACCTCGCCAGCTGTCTCCCCCGCCGGCGCCGGCGCATCGACCGCCGGGATCGGCGCCGGGGTCAACGCTGGCGCTTCCCCGGGGGCGTCCACCGTCTCCTGGTCGTGGCTCATGCCGGTCGGTCGCTGGTTGCCTGGTGTCGTCCTTTCTCCAACAAGCGTCAAGTTCTCGCGGCCAGAGGGGCGGTCGTTGCTGGCGCGCGAGTTGCCGAGTGTGCGGTTTCCTTTCTTGTTGCTTTTCCACAAAAGTGCAGGTTCAGTTGTGTATGTGCTCTGGAAATTCCCGCCAGTTGGTGTGAATTGTCGCACGATCCGTGTGGACGAACGGAAGCGCTGGGAGAGCCGCATCACAAATTGGGAGCATATGGATGGAAAGCACCATTCGCGCAGAAATGGAGAAAGGTTACGCTGAATGTCGCCGGACAAAGGGAACACTGACGATGCGGCAAGGTGCTCCACAACAATCAGCGCCGCGCATGGGCACCAACGCAATGCGACGCAATGCGAAACAAGGCGACGCAGAGACCCAGCAGACCCTGGATGGAGGTTGAGACCTCGCTGGAGGTGACAGGACCTGGTGTTGCCATTGCCATAGCGCATGAAACTGCTGTTTCAGCGTGTGATCACAAACTGTAATTACCTGGGTCGGTATTCAAAGATACCGGTCTATACCGAGATGAAACCCGGTATTCTAGCGGTGCGTGGGCGAGTCGATCCGATGATCCCATTTGCCTTGTGAGGAAAGGCCGACGCCTCGGACGCCTCGGGCACCTCCAAGGACGACGATGGACGAGCGGCCGATGCTGCGCGGCGTGTTCGCGTTCGAGGACGAGGAGACGCCCGAGTGGCGGCGCGTGGTGCTCTCGGATGGTGCGGGGGGCGTGCCCAAGTTCGCCACCAAGTCCGAGTGCGAGGACTTCATCCGCAAGCACTGCTGGCGCGGGTCCAACCCAGACTTCCCCAAGCTGCAGCACGTCTTCTCCATGCTCGTGGACTGGAAGCAGATCACGGACATCCTGATCCCCAAGATCGCCGAGTACGACCAGCGCTTCCCGCCGGAGCCGCCTGAGGACATCAGCGAGACCAACCGCTTCATGCAGGGCGAGGGCCTCGGCGTCGCCGAGGGCGTCGACTTCCGCGTCAACCTGCCCTTCCACCGACGCGTGAGGCGGCCTTGTAACGTTGCTGGCCATAGATTATTATAGTCGCTGTTTGCTCACGTATGACGCGCCTGTGACTGTGTGCAGACCAACCGCGAGTCGACGTTCAACACGCTCAAGTACCTGTTCTTCCACATGCGCTGCGGCATCTTCGTCATGATCCGCCGCCGCCGCGTCGTCATGTTCGTGCCATTCGCCAACAAGGACTACGAGAACAACTGGGGCGACAACATCACCTTCGACAGCTCGGACGGGTCGATGAACCAGTACTACCGAGGTAGCGATCGGATCCTCGAGCCTCCCTCTCTTCCTTGGTGAAACCTTGCAGCAGTTGATACTAACAGGGTGGGGAACGTTCGCTGGTGGTACCTCTCACAGAGAAACAGAACTACTACCGGCGCGAGAACATCATCCCCGACCCGCGCAACTGGTGGGCGAACGGCAACATTATCTGCAACGAGCACTGCCGATACCGGAACCGCCAGGACGAGACACAGTATTGGGGCGACCAGTTCCTGACACAGCTGCGCGATATGTACGATCGTGCTCAAGCAGCACTGGGTGGACTGGGCGTGAAAAATGGAGACCCTGACGCGTTGCTGGTTGCTTTTGGTTTGTGCAGGCTGGAGGACGCGTGCAAGCACCGCAACATCCCCGACTGCGAGTTCTTTATCAACAAGCGCGATTACCCGCACTTGAAGGTGCGGAACTCGCGGATCGCCTCTCCGTTGGCTGGTGACTTGCATGATCCATTTACCTATGGTTGATCTTGCATGTGTTGCACAGGAAAACCTTAGCGAGCCGTACGGTTTCCTGTTCGACAAGGATGACCGGAACCCAGACGATGATATCCCTCTGACGGAGCACCGCTACGCCACCTATGCGCCTGTCATGAGCTTCTACGTCTCGAAACGGTATGTCATGAAGAACAGCGAGTTGATTAGTTGTACGGTGTGTTGTCCTCACTCTCAACTGATGTCTTGACAGGTTTGCGGACATCCCGTTCCCGTGCTCGGAAGACTGGGAGGCCGCGACGGGTCTGGTGTTCCCCCAATCTTTTCGCCACACGCACTGCGACTCGTGCCCTTGTCGTAACCCGGCGCATTGCGAGAACAACTGGGAGTGCTTTTGCGAGCTTGGGCCGAACCAAAAGAAGCGCCACGGGATCGAGGTCGGCCGCTGGAACCGAGTGTTTTCCGTTGGTGTCATTATGCTAACGGTTGCTTTGGCTTTGCATTCACACAGGATGCGCGTGACCTTTTCACGGCCAGCAACTTCAGCAAGTTCTACAAACCGTGGGAGGACAAGGTCGACACGGCGTTCTTCCGAGGCAGTGCCACTGGCGGCGGCACGACGATCGAGACAAACCAGCGGCTGCACTTGGCCCACTTGTCGAACACGTGGAAGAATGACGCCGAGTTCAACGGCGACGCTACAGGGGATGGCGTGCCGTTCCTGAACGCGGAGGTGACCACGTGGAACCTGCGCGACAAGAAGATCGCGGGCAAGCCCATGACGTTCTTGCGAAACAAGAGCTTCATCTTCGACGCCGGCCGCCAGCACTTTATTCCGATCTACGAGCAGTCCAAGTTCAAGTACATTCTGTACGTCGAGGGCCACTGTGCGGCCAACCGCTACGCGTTCCTCATGCGGCTGGGCAGCGTCATCTTGAAGGTGACATCTCGCTGCGTGGCGGACGAGATGTGGTACTACCCGATCCTCAAGCCGTTTGAAGACCACGTACCCATTCGCGAGGACCTGTCGGACCTTGCCGAGAAGATCCAGTGGTGCCGCGACAACGACGACAAGTGCCGCCAGATTGCGGCGCGTGCGAACGAGCTGTACGAGCGCTTCGTGTCGAAGGAGGCGATCCACGACTACATGGAAGTGATTTGCAACCGCGTCGCGCAACGGTTCGAGCCGCCGCCGCAGTGGTATAACCGGCCGAAAGAAGTGGAGACTGTCAAGAAGCCGTTCTTCGGCCGTCCTCGGTCGGTGTGTGTGAACGGTGCGAATGCCAGACTCTGCAAGCGGTGCCAGGAACTCAAGCAGGAGGACGAAGAGCGCAGCCACCGCTCTTCTCGCGACGAGAGCGACCGAGGAAGACACTCGTTCGCATCGTCTCACAGTGATGACCGCCAGAACAGCCGCCGAGAGGATCGCGGGTACGGCGACAGGAACGACCACCATGACCGCTACGGCGGCGGATCGAACCGCTCCAGGGACCGCTCTCGCGATCGGCACGGAGGAGGGTCGAGCTACCGCGGCGGCGACGGCGGCGGCGGCGGCGGCGGCGGCGGCTCGCGCAGCTACGACAACGGCGACCAGAGCTCCAAGCGCCAACGCGCCAGCACGGTGGCGCAGTGCCGCAAGTGCCGCCGCCCCAAGACGGCGTGCAGCTGCAGCTACCGCCACTAGTCGCTGCGCTCAGCGACCCGGCCGGATGCCGAGACAACAGGTCGCGTCGCTGCCGCTGGAACGCTCAGCAGTTCTGCCCGACATGCTGGCGGTGGGTGGCGGTTTGTGCATTCTCCTCCTGCCGCCTTGACGCTTTCGCAGCTTGTCCAGATTGCACGAAGGGGCTTAAGTCTTGATTCATTTGCCTGCTCACGTACTCTGCGTCGTCTGAAGTCTGGCGTATGCCGCCCGCAGTTTCTCCATGTCGGCGAAGGCGTCCTGGTACTTGGCGACTGTCGCCTTGAGCTCCGCCACCGCGCGCTCGTACTCGCGCCGGCTGTCGCCAACGTCTGCAGCGAGCGTCTCCATCCCTTCCAGGACGTGCACCACATGCGCGAACTGCGGCAACTCGCGCCCGAGCTTGCAGAAGACGTCGACGAATGTCCTGGACCACGGCAGTACTTCTCGTCAGCCATAAAATTCACCTTCACGCTCACTGTTCACCTCGTCAACGCACCGCTGGTGCTCCATCTCGACGTCGAGGAACTCGGTCGCCGCGTTCCTGCGCAGCGTTTGCAGCAGCACGGGCTTCATGTCAAGCGCAGCGGCGAGCTGGTCGCGCAGCGCCCTCACGCGCGCGATGCGCAGCCGCAGCTGGTTCGGCTCGGTGCACTGCGCGGTCGCGGCTGCCATCTCAAGTCGCTCGAGCTCGCGCACGTCCTGCCAAGCATGCACGCGTCACGACACGCCACGGGTCTCTCCCATAATCCAACCGGCATGTGCTGCGTACGCTGAACAGACTCTCCGTGCGCTGCGTCGCGCTCCGGATGCGCGCCATCAGCTCCTGCGACGAGGAACTCGCCTTCTCCGCCGTGTCCGACGCCTGCAGCCGGCAGAACGGACGCCACGTTAACTGCAGGTCGCTGATAGATGCACAGGGACTCGGAAAGCCACGCACAAGTTGGTTGCGCGCGACGAAGGCCTTGATGCCGCCGAGTGCCACGGGAAAGCGGCGCGAGCGCGGGTCGTCGCGTGCCCACGGATTCGCCGCCGCCATTTTCGGCATCGGTGACTGAAAGTCCCTGTTCCGGTCCAGTGCGAACAGTGTAAAGCGATTTCATTGGCTTAAAGTATACATCCAACTTGATTTCATTGGACCTAATTGAGGTTTTTGTCAGCGATTGGCGAAAAATATCTGCTGTCCATAAATACCCACTTCAACCCTATTTTGGGGTTGGCCTTGCTTCATGCATCCATCACTTGCACCGCCACCACGTCCATTTCCTCCGCCCCCCGCGCTTCTCGCAAGGCCTTTACCACCGTGATGAATCCAGAGGTGTTCGAGGAAGGCGAGCGTTCTCTGGTCGCCAAGGCCGCCAAGCGCGCGGGTCCTCGGCTGCATCGGCGCCTGCAGGAGAGCATCTCCGAGTCGCGTATGCTTCAAGTGCTCGACCGAAACCTGGAGATTGACCGGAGCACATCCTCACTCAAGACTCCATCGACCAACCGACCGTCGCTGGATCTCAGTAACCAAAACCAGGAGGAGGAGGAGGAGGAAGAGCTCGTGTGCGTGTCCACCATGGTCGCCGTCGAGGCCGAAGCGGCTCAGGAGGAACCGCAGCAACGGGTACGCGGCTTGGTTGACGCTCTGGTGGACTCGATTGTAATGATGTCTGGTGCTGCGTGGGCTTGCTCAGGTCTGCGGCGTGCTCAAGACCGTGCGGCACATCAGTCGAGAGCGCGGCGGTGTGGGCTCAGGCGTGCAGCGGGAGAACCAGTCCGAGGGCTCCGACGGCTTCAAGTGAGGCGAAAGACGAAGAGAGTCGCCTATTGCCAACAACACCAACAAGCAAGACTAATTACGACGACAACTCGCCGGACCCGATACATTCCTCCCTCTATCTCACCCACCCCACCCACGCGTGCTTCATACCTTTCGGGCCCTTGACAGACGCATCAGCGCAGCTCTCGCGCTGGGAACGCGGTGATTCACGCGGCGTCGACGGCTTCAAAAGCGTCAAATCGGTTCGGGTAGAAGTTTGTTCCCTCGAACGTCTCGTCACGACACAGTTCACCGAGCTCCTCCGCAACCTTCCGGAGAACAAGCAAGCCAAATCGTCAGAGGCAATGAGCTCGCTCTGCCAACCTCGCAATGGGGGAGAAAGCGCACCTTTAGATACTCCCAGGCGAGTGGCAGCGACGTGTGCAGCTCGATGGACACGTCCGTGCTGGTGATGAAGCCTGCGCTCGACTTGGTCGCCATGCTGGCGAGGCGGTTCGCCACCTTGTCTTCCCGGTGCGAATCAGCCATGAGCACGAGCAGTCCGCCGTCGAACTTCCGCAAGTGGAAGCCCAGCTGCAGCGCCTTCTGCAGTTGCGCCGCGCGGTACAAATCGTCTGGAGACACGAGCTCCACGCCTCGTGCGCGGTTGAACATGCAGTAAATGTCCGAAAGGGTCATGATGCCGCCGTGGCGCGGCATCTGCTCCGACAGGTACTCGGCGAGCTGGCGCGCGAGCTGCTGGAAGTACGCGCCGCCAGCGTTCTCACGCGTCACGGGGCTCGTGATGCCCATGTCCAGCATCAACGCGGTCAGCTTGTTCACCTCCTCCTGTTTGCTCGTGGTGTCGCCTTCCTCGCCGTCGACCGCCGCCGTCGGTGCCGTCGCCGCCTTTTGAGTGTCGACATACCGCTCAATCAGACCGACCTGGAAGGCATCAACCGCTTCGTTAGCGAAATCGGCATGCATTGTTCTCACCGAGTGACAGGGCTGCATACCATATCACGAGCCTTGTCCATGAGGTTCTTGAGGTCCGAGAAGGCGGTCGCCGCCAGCTCCGTCGTCTCCTTCTGGGCCTCCTGCTGGCGCCTCAAAATACCCGCGATACCCGCGTCGGCCGTGTTAAACTGGCGCTTGACCAGTCGGCGGTCCGCCAAGTGGCTCGGGTGCGTGTCGCGCCACGCCTTACGCCGCAGCGCCGCCTCCAGCGGGTTGAAGAAGTCGTCTCGCCCGCCGTCCTTGAACGACAGCTTGATGTACGCGCTGGCGACCACCGGCGCCGATTTGAGGGCGAAGTCCACGCGCACCTTGGCTGGTCCGTCAGCAGCAACGAAACAGCATAGCGGCGCCAAGGTGAGCCTCCGAGCCTCAGACCGACCGCGGACGGGTGGTTCGTTCGAGCGCGACGCCTACCGGAGCGCGCGAGGAAGCCAGCCTCCTTGGTCAGGCGCGTGACCCACTCGAGCGGCAGGAAGAGCGCCGTGGGAGGCGCGTGCGACTCGTCCATGTAGAACAGGCGGTGAGTCGTCACGGCGCACCGGCCGCGCAGGTGCTGCGTCTTGTCGCTGTGGTCGTACAGGCTGATGTGCTCCTCGCTGTAGATCTCCACCTCGTTCGCATACAGCGCCGGCCGGCCCGCCGATGTCAGCTGCAGCGCTGTGCGTCACATATCCGGGTGAGCATCAATGGAGCAGACACAGCGAATGCGTGTGGGTCAGCCAGCCCTCAGTCGGCAGGCAGGGAGCGAGCATCCAGTGCGAGCGTACGCTGGAGCAGGTCCATCGCCGAGACGAACGAGGAGGAGGAGGACGAGGCCGACGCCGGCGCCGACCGCGAGGACGACGGACCGCCGAGGTCCTCGGAGACGTCCGACATGTCCGCTAGTGATTAAGCGCGTGCCGCCGCTCCCTCCAGGCCGTGCGATCGACCGGAGACCGGAGACCGGAGACCGGAGACCAGCGAGTGTCGCCGGGCGTTCGCGGGTGTGGCACCGCGATGATGATGGCGAAGAATGGTGTCCCACGGCGTACCACAATTATTGGATGACTCGTTTTTCGTCGGAATACAAGGAACGAAACACGTTATGGCTGGGATCAGACAGGTTTTTGACGAATGATTGAAAAAAAAAACAGCGCCATTTGTGGCATTTTCTTGCCAACTATTGGACGAAATATGAAATTACGGAATCGAGATCCCGGTGCATGAGAACCTATTGGTTCATTTCCTATCCGTATACGGCGAGCGGAATACGTTATAGCGGTCGGCTTCAACTTCAAGGCGTTCAAGCGGTGGTGGGTTCATACAGTTCATGCGAGCGCCCCACGTTCATGCCCACAAGAATACTCTTCAGGCTGCTTCAGCGAGCGAAGCACGTTGGATGGCGTGTCAAGTCTTCCCTGGTCACAACCGTGGCAACCATCTGAGCTCGGGCACGTCTCGGCCCGTTTCATCCGCTATATTTGACCTCCACTCCTTGGCTCCATCCAGTCATGCTGATTGCCTTGACGCAAGCAACAGCATGCAGCTTAGCCGGATCTACCTGCGGTACTTTCCGCCGGCGCTGCGCCTCGAGTACTCGACGTCCGGCGGCGAGCTCCGGCAGAAGACCATCGACCTGCTCCACGTGAGCGCCGAGTCCAACCTCTCGCTCGTGGTGCAGCACTTGATCGACTCGGAGCGGCTGCTCACGCGTGTGGCGGCCCCCAAGCTGCGCGAGCTGCTGCACCGCCTGGTTCACAAGCAGCTCTCGCTGTCCCGTACGCCCCAAGGCGGCCACGGGCGGGGAGATGGCGTGCTCTTCCAGACGCACTCGGTGCATCGACCGCATCAGCTGCCGATGACCAACATGGCGGTGAGCAAGACGGCCAAGCTGATCGCCACGGCCAGCTACGACAAGACCATCCACCTCGTGCGGCCGTTCGCTCCGCCGCCGACCAAGCCCGAGCGGCCGACCGACAACGCGCTGATTGGCCACGACAGCGTCGTCTTCTGCCTCGCGTTCCGGCGACACCACTCGGACTTGCTGCTCTCCGGGTCGTTCGACAAGACATGCCGTCTCTGGGACGTCCGCAAGCAGTCTGCGCGCGGCGTGTACCGCGGCCACGAAGGCGAGGTCGTGAGCGTGGAGTTCGCACCCAGCGGCGACTGCTTCGGCAGCTGCTCCATGGACTGCACCGCCATCGTGTGGGACGCCGAGACGGAGACCGAGCGGTTCGCGCTCACGGGCCACTCGGCAGAGGTCTCCTGCCTCGCGTTCGACTCGAGCGCGCGGCTGCTCGCCACTGGATCGTGCGACTCGACCGTGCGACTCTGGGACTCGCGCTACGGCGGGTGCTTCCGGTCGCTCGAGCACCACGACGCCGACGTGTCCAGCATCATGTTCGACTACCAAGGTAACCTGCTGCTATCCGCGTCGGCGGACGGCACGTGCAAGCTCTGGGATGTGCGCTCGTCCAAGTGCTTGTTCGACTGGGACGACCATGGCAACGGCCAAGTGGCGAGCGCCTCGTTCAACGCGTCAGGCGCGCTCGTGGTCTCCTGTGGCACCAACGGGACGGCCTTCATCTACGACACGCTGACGGGCACGAGGCGCTGCGTGCTCGCAGGTCACAGCCAGGGCGTGGCCAGCGCGAGCTTCAGCATGCAGGGCTCGCAGGTGCTGACGACGAGCGCCGACTGCACCGCGCGCGTCTGGAACGCCTTCTCGGGCGAGTGCATGCAGGTCCTGCGCGGGCACGAGGAGGAGGTGGTCGACGGTGCCTTCAGCTACGACGGCCGGGCCGTCGTGACGTTCTCGCTCGACAACTCGATCCGCGTCTGGAAATGATACGACAAGTGAAGTCGCGCGTTGGCGTGCTTGCAGTCCTGGTGCGCTTGTCCTTCATGGCGGACGTAAGGTATCCGATAGGAGAGAAGGCAGCAAGGAAGAGAACGAACGCACTGCTACCCGCGTTGGGTTTCAATCGGCGAGTTTATTATGAAAGGGCTGGTGGCGAAAAGAAAGCAGAGAGAGAGAGGAGTCGGGGAGCGGCGCGCGAGCCAGCAGGGGACAGACGTGGTGTGGTGGATTGCGATCCAATAGCAGCCCCGACGCCTCGGCCGGGTGGGTGAGGAGGTGGTCGGGCTGGGCCGATGCTCCGGGCTCGCCGAGACTCAGCAGCATCCTTTCTTGGCTGGCGCCGGCGTTGTCGTCAGCTTGACGCCGCCGGACTTGGGTGCGCCGCCCTCCTCCATGAGGCGGTTCTTGACCTCGCGCGCGATCTCGATGAAGCCGCTCTCGACATTAATATTGTTCTTCGCGCTCGTCTCGAAGAACTTGACGCCGTACTCGTCCGCCAACGCCTGGCCCTCCTCCGTGCTCACGACCTTGTCGTCCGTCATATCGCACTTGTTGCCGATCAGGATCTTGTTGACGTGCACGTCCGCGTGCTGCTGGATCTGCCCGACCCAGTTGCGGATGCTCTGGAACGACGCGCGGTCCGTCACGTCGTACACCAATAAAATACCCTGCGCGCCGCGGAAGTACGACGTCGTGATCGTGCGGAAGCGCTCCTGTCCGGCCGTGTCCCAAATCTGCACGAGCGACTCGAGCGTTAGCACAAGTACAAGGCCGAGGCCGAGGCTGAGGCTTGAGGATTCCCGCGCCGCGAGCTTACCTGCAGCTTCACCTTCTTGCTGTCGAGCTCTATGTTCTTAATCTTGAAGTCGATGCCGATGGTCGTGATGAACGTCGGAGAGAACGAGTCGTTCGCGTAGCGCAGCAGTAAGCACGTCTTGCCGACGCCTGCACCCGCATCCGAGGCACAGCCCACGCACGCGTCAGACGGCCGGCCGAGTCAAGGCGGCACACCAGCAGAGCGAGCGCTACGCACCGCTGTCGCCGATCATGAGCAGCTTGATCTGCATGTCGAACGGGTTCTCGTGTCGCGCCATGCTGGTTCGGCGTTCGTTCCCTGCGCCAACACGACCGCACCAGGGGTCAGAGCCCGCTCACAACGGCAAGAACGACGCGCTGCCGACTGCGATGGGTGTGTCCTCCCCACTCCAGCCCTTCTCCCTTCTCCCTTTCCCCCAGACGCGCTCCTCCGCCCCCAACACACGCGCAGACGCCGGGGGGACGCACGCGTTCTTCACCCGGAAAGACCAGGAGGGAGGGAAGGAGAGAAGAAGGAAGGGAAGGAGCCGCCGGCGCCGGCGACGAGACCAAGATCGCGCGGTTGGAAGTACCTGGCGGGGGCTGGCGGGCGAAAACTGGGCGGCGGCGGTGCTCGACTGCTCGCTCTCAGACGCTGTCCGGCCGCTGGGTCGCCGTCGTTCTCGTCGCTTGCTCGTCCGACCGCTGGTGCTCGCGCGCGGCGTTTTTCCGTCTGCTGCTCGCCTCTTCTCCTCTCCGCCGTGCTCTTGCTCTTGGCGGCGAAACCCACGCGGCGGCGGCGCCTTTGTCGGCGTTCCCACCCGAGGCATACAAATAGCAAGTGAAAAGCGTGCGGCGGCTGGAAATAGTTGTCGACCCGGGTCCGGCCGCCGGAAATAGCCGCGGCGTACCGTGGATGCCCGCGTAAGTCACAAAGTTGAAAGTGCGGACGGTATACTTTACACTTGCGGGGTGCCGATTAGTGTATACCGCAGTCTGGATCTTGGGACGTTTGTCGACAACCATGCAGAGACGGCAACGACTGCTTCTCCTTTCCCCGACGCCGTCACCGCTGCCTTGCTACGCAGTAGACAAAGAGACGTGGGCCCTGCTTTGCCTTGTCAGGACGCGGCGGGACTTGAGCATGGCGTCGCCTCGAGGCGCTGAGCGCGGCGATCCAGTTGAAGCGAAGCAGCTGGAATGTATCCGTGGTGTGCGCCACGCCACGTTTACGCCACACGACCAGACGACAACCGCCAAAATCCATGTGGTCCACATGATATTGTCTGTTTGTTTGTTTGTTTGTTTGTTTTCGATTTTTGCGCACTTGCCCTTCAAGGTCACAAGCGGGGAAACCACCAGCACTCAGCAGGAAAGGTCGGGTCGCCTCTATCTCCATCTCTGCCGCTGCCGCTGCCGCTGCCGCTGCCGCTGCCGTCGCCGCCGTCGCCATGAGCGGTACGTCCGCGCTCGGGTCCTCTGTCGATGTGCATGCGCTTGGTGTTGGTGGCGCTGACGTGTGCCCCATGGCTGCGGCAGTGAAAGAGTCGGCGGACAAGCCGGCGATCGGCGACTTTTCGCTCGGCGCGTCGCTGGGCGAGGGCAACTTCTCGCGCATCGTGCGCGCGACGCACCGCGCGACGGGCGAGGTGTTCGCGCTCAAGACGATCGAGAAGACGCGCGTCAAGCGCCTGCGCATCCGCCACCCCAACATTTTCAACGAGATCAACATGGAGAAGGACGTGCTCAACCAGCTGCGCCACCCCAACATCATCCGCCTGTACCACACCTTCCAGGTGCGTGGCGCTGGCTGCAGACACGCTACGTTTCCAGTACGGCTGACGCACTTATTCTTCCGTGCTGTGTAGGACAATGTGAACCTCTACTTCCTGCTCGAGCTGCTGGACGGGGGTGAACTGCTGGAGCAACTTATCTCCGAGGGGCGGCAAATGGCGCTGCACGAGGACCTTGCGTGCTTCTACTTGGTCGACGTTGTCAACGCGGTCGAGTATATGCACGCAAACCACATCTTGCACCGCGACTTGAAGCCCGAGAACATGGTCGTGTGCAAGGGCGACGGGCACATTCGACTCATCGACTTTGGCACGGCAAAGAATCTCGCGAACACGGCACTCAACGGACCCAACTTTGTCGGCACGCCCGAGTATATGCCGCCCGAGGTGATCGACAATAAAGAAGCCACGGCCGCGAGCGATCTGTGGGCCGTCGGGTGCATCATGTACCAACTTCTGACTGGCGAGACTCCGTTCAGCGGTGGAAGCGCCTACTTGACCTTTCTGCGCGTGCAAGACGGCAGCGTCCACGTTCCAGAGTTTATATCGGAGGACGCCCGTGATTTGATCACCAACTTGCTCCAACCGGATCCCATGAAGCGTCCGGATATCCATCAGATCAAAGGTGAGAGTTCTCGCACGCTGGGACACATTACGGCTCACACTCTAACAGTATTTGGCTCCTAACCATCCACAGCCCACCCATTTTTCAAGGGCATCGACTTCGCGAACCACATGACGGCTACCAAGCCTAGCGTTCAGTTTTGCGGAGGACCCGAGCTGTTTACGCTTGTGACGGACCTCGAACAGTTCGAGAAGTCTCGCCAGCGTGCATCGCGCTCGATAGAGTTTGGACCAACCGACACGATCCAGGCCAAGATTTGTGCGCTCGATCCACAGGAAAAGAGCTTGCTCATGCACATTTTGAAGCGCAAGCAGGTGCTTCACCTTCCAGGTACGTCGTGACTTCGCGGCGCAAATCTAAGGACTCTGCTTACTCACTCGAGCTGGTGTTGTCGGCGCAACAGGCATCTATCCACGCTTCTTCGCGACGGCAGCTCAGGGTCGCTGTCGTTACGCCACAGACCACAAGTATGTTGGACTATCGCACGACTTGCAGAACCAGTGGAACGACAACTTCTCGTTCATGCAGGTTGGTGCTTGGTAGCATCGTTATGCGTGCGTGTACACCCCTAACTTGCAATTCCTGCTGTGTCAAAGCTGTCCGGACCCCGCCTAGGCAGTGCTGCAGCATCAACGGAGATGGACAGTCGAGGCGGGTCCACGTGGGAGTCCGAAGCAAGAGAGTTCCGTCAAGCCATTGCGACCGTGAACCGGAAACGGCCGGCGTTTGTTGCTATCCTTGGCGAGTTCGTGAATGCTTCGCCAGACCAGCATTGCTATCAAGACCAAGTTGCTGCTTTCCAGAATCTTGTGAATGAGATCGACGCCGATATCCGCCTCGTAAGTATTTGAAGGCGGCGAAACAACCATCATGTGACTCTAACTCATACTTGCTGCTGATCGTAGGTGCTTGTTCCTGGACCGGACTCCGTTGGCTCCCCTGATTGCAGTTCACTAGGGCTGGCAACCTACGAATCCAACTTTGGCGACTCCTGGTTCAGCTTTTGGTACGAGCCTGCTAAATCCGAGTCTGGACGCCAAGCTATTCTCTGATAAACGCTTCTGACATTATGAACGACCTTGCAGGCTCGGTGGCATGAAGTTCATTGTGTTGAACTCGTCGTTCCTTTGCCATCCGGGTAGATTCGCCGAGCAAGCAGCTCGCCAAGAAGGTGGACAGTCGAGCAATCCGTGTTTCGTGGTGGTTGAGTCATTTTTACTGACTGTGCTGTGCGGTTTTTCAAACAGAGTGGCTGAAGAAGGAGCTTGAGAATGGGAAGCTGTGCGCTCGTGGCACCGCCGTGCTGACGTACCATGCGTTGCGCGGCGCTATGGATAGCAAGATGCAAGCCACCACCAAGTCTCTCGCCAACAATGAGGAAACCACTGTTCTCCCAACGGAGGTACGTGCCCTATCGAGCAGCAAGCAGTGCTGCAGCAACTTGTTCAGTCCTCTCACGTATGTCTGACTTTGACTCTTTTCGTGCAGACTCGCGAGCAATACTTTGAGATGATCTCGAAGGCTCAGGCATGCCTTGTTGTGAGTGCCGGAGCCGACTGCGACGAGGTGAGCAGCGTCGTGACACACATCGCTCGGCAAAGTGGCGAGGGCGAGGACGAGTTCAAGTGCGACCTGATCCGCTGCCAGTCGCCTTGGAGCACACGCGCTGCCGTTTTCATCGCCAAGGTATCACAGAGCAGCGTCGTCATCGACAAATTCCAAGCCGAACCGATCATGCCGCCGCGTGTCGCCGATTGCAGTGGCAGCCCAATCGCCATCGCTCCCCCCGCCCCAGTATCCGCGTCTTCAAAGCTGCTTGCAGTCCCAGAGGACCAAGAGCATGAGCAATCGACGATGGCGACGCTCGAAGCGGAGGTTGCGGCGATCAACCTCACGTCCTGAAGCGGATGGTGCAACCCGATCTCAATTGCATATTAGCCCGATCAGAGCCTGAAACACTGCGAATCCTACTGGTCTCCCTATACTTCGGCTGTGTGAACGTGAGTGGCTATGTCTCCCTGCAACGCATGGCTACCGGTCTTTCCACTCACGTGTTCTTGTTCCACCATCCTCAACGGTCGTCCTGCTTGAACGCCATCAGCTTGTTTGCGCCGAGTTTCCCTTTCAGGCCGCTCCTCAGGAGCTCCAGCATGTTCCTCGCGGCGTTGATGTCTCGGTTCCAGAAGTTTGCCTTGCATCGACTGTTGGTACAGCGCAAGACGTTCCGGTTGGACTTGAGTACGACCTTCTTGCTCGCGAGCTTGGGTTTCCGGAACTTCCGCATCTCCGCGATCTCCTTCGCCTCCTTCTTGGACGGTTGCTCCTTCGTTCAGATGTCCACCTCGTCCTCCTTCCTCTGCATCTTCGTGAAGGAAGAGTCGGGCTTTCTTCAGACGCTTGTGGCAGCTGGAGCACGTCACGCTTGATCGGAACTCGTCTATCGGGACCACGGTAGCACGCTTTTTCAGCGCTTTGACGAATCCCTTGACTGGTCCCGTCGCGTGACCCCTAATACCATCTTGTCGACTCCAGTCGCCGTCGTCGATTCACACCTGCTTGCTGGCTCTTGGCACGAGGCGC
>JAADYH010000929.1:0-12566 GCA_023338125.1 Phytopythium aichiense | reverse complement strand
CTGGCTGAAGGACGCGTACGATGAGCGCGTCAAGGAGAGCCAGGTGGTGCTGCACCTCGGACGCGTGGACGCCGGCGACTTTGGCCGCATGATCGCTGAGACGGCCTTCTTTCTGTGCACGAGCGTGCACGAGGGCTATGGACACTACATCAACCAGGCGCGCGCAAGCGGAGCAGTGATCGTGACGACGGACGTGCCGCCGATGAACGAGCTGCTGTCTCGCGCGTCCAGCGTGCTCATCCCTGCGACGCGGCGCAAAAACGGAGGCCAGCTCATGGGCGGCAACTTCAAGGGCGAGCACGGACTGCGCGGTGTTGAGGGTCTTCTGGCGGGGTTCGAGTACGACGGCGTCTGCCAAGCGGTCGAGACGGTGCTGGATATGACCCCCGAGCAGCGCGAGCTCATGGCCGTGCGCGCAAGGCGGCAGTACCTGGTGGATTTGAACGTCTTCGCAGCTAGGATGCAGGACCTCGGCGCGCTGGCGCGGGGCGAAACGCATCTGCGCCTGGACTAAGCGCTCGGTTGATATCCATACGCTGCTTCCTTGTGGCATTGATTCCTGTCAAGGGATGGTGATACTATATGGACAGTTGCCTTTCAAACACGGGATATTGACATCTGTTTGAATGAAATACGGATGATATCCCGGATATAAATGTGCGGTCGAAGCGTCGTCCGTCTGTCTCTGAAGAGTACCCATTTTGCAAAACACGGACTCGTCCGTTTTTTTTTGCAAAAGCAGCTCTTTTTTTGACAGTCGAAGTGTGCGTCGTCCCTTCGCTCGGTAAATTTTCCGTTATTTACCCAGTCCATTGCAAATACTGTACGTGCGATGGACGTTATACATCGTCTGGACGTTGTTCCACCGTAAATTTCACACGTCGTTGCCTGCACGGTTTTTTTACGGCGACGAAATTCCTTGTCGGGGGAAATATTTCTTGAAAGATATATTTTCAGCCAATCAACGGCGTTATATCGGTAAATTATCGACTTGTCGTGAAAAGAAATGTAATTTACCTGAGTTTTACCTATCGATTGGAGTTAGTCGGTGGCTGGAGGCAGTTGTGCCACCAACCGACACGTCGGCTTGTCTTTTTACGATATTTTTTATTTGAATTATTGTTTACATTAAAAACGCTTCCCGAAAGGTTGTGGCGAAGTGTCAAAACACGGTCCGAGAACCGTGACAATATGGTGTACACTTGGTGTATCCCAATCACGGAGCCTGCGCTGATACTGCTCACATCGCCGCCTCTCGCGGCCGCATTGCCATTCTCCAAAACCCCAAGCACCGAGCCAAGACCAAGACGGAGAAGAAGAACACCAAGACCGCTCTTCTCTGAAGCCAAGTCGATTCGAGACGGGCCAGCATGCCGACCGCGGACCGCAAGCGACCCATCTGGTACAACTCGGACGACGAGGAGCAGGACGGCGCGGCCTCCATGCTGGCGCTGCGCACGCCGCCGCGCACGTCGGCGGCCTCGGCGGCCTTTGCGGCTCGTCCGCACGACATCGTCTCGCTGTTGAGCGCCAGCAGCCCGGACAGTGAGACCAGTGACGTCGGCAGCTCGGCCACGGACAAGAGCAGCGGCTTGGCGCCGTCGGCGGCCGCGACGGCGTCCATGTCGTCGTCGTCCTCTGGTGACGCCGAGGTGCCGGCGCTGCACCGCATGTCGAGCGTCTCGCTGGCCGAGCCCATGGACGTGGCGCCAGAGGAGGGACAGGTGGTCGCCGAGAGCCCCGTGTTCCTGCCCTACCGAGCGGCGGACGACAGCACTGATGACGGGTACGAGCCCAACGACGACGAGAAGGCGCGGAGGAGGACCGACGACGAAGTAGGGAAGCAAGAACTGGCCATCCCGCTCAACTGCGTGACGCAGGACAAGGTGCTGCACCCGCGGAAGCGGCCGGCGCCGTCACCAGCCAGCGCACGCGGGTACCCGACAGGCACCGAGCAGTACTCGTGGAAGCGCCAGCACTACCAGCAGTCTCCATCGCTCGACACGATGCTCGAGGTCAAAGCCGAAGAGCCTCAGGCCGAGCCGGAGACGCCGCCCCCCGTGAGTGGCGAGGCCAGTCCGGCCGATGAGCCGATGGTCAGCGTCAAGATAGACTCCAAGGGCTCGACACTCGCGACGCTGGCCAGTAACCTGCTCCGTCAGCTCGAGGACGAGCCGGTAGGCACGCTCGTCGTGTGCCAGCCGACCTGTCTAGACCACCACAACGACACGCACCAGGAGAGTCGGCAGCGGCTCACCGTGCTCGGCGGACCAGAAGGTGTGCTACTGAATGACCGCTTCCAGGATCTGACATGGGCCAACCTGGATCAGCTGCGTCCTGCGCGGCTCAACGACCTGCTCCGCGTGCACACGTTCGAGTACATTCAGCACCTGGAGCGTGCGTGCAGCAAGCTGCCGCTCACAAATGAGGAGTGTCTCGTCGGCACGCTCTTCGACGGCGGCGATAAAGAGTTGCCTTACAGCGAGTGGCTCAAGGTTCGTCGGTGACCAGGAGGTTGTCATGCATGTATAGCGCTAACGCTTGTCTCATGGGTGCAGACGGATAAGGCGCGTGCGTGCTTTGACGTGGAGGACCCGCCGTCCGCAGGCACGCTCGACTTGGACTCGCCTATCTCCAAGAACAGCTACCTGGCGGCGCGCATGGCTGCAGGCTCCGTTTGCCACGCCATTGACAAGGTGCTCACCAACCAGTACAGGTGCGTCTGATGCAAAGCGCTCATGTTCCGTTGCTACCACTGACGAACGTGGTTGATCCTGGCAGGAACGCGTTCGTCGTCGTCCGCCCGCCGGGTCACCACGCCGGCCCGAACGGCTGCGTCGAGGGCGAGGGCTTCCACCTGCGACCGGAGATGTGCACATGCGGCTTCTGCCTGCTCAACAACGTGTGCATCGGCGCGGCGTACGCCATGGCCAACTACAGCTCGCCGTACTACTCGCCACTACCGACGCAGCGCGGGTCCGTGCGGCTTGCCAGTGGTCACAAGCCGCTGCCGAGCATCGAGCGCATCGCCATCGTGGACTTCGACATTCACCACGGCAACGGCACCGAGGAGATCATCCGAAACCTCGTGCCGCACTCGCAGAACTACCCGCTGCCGTCGAGCTGGGCACCTGTGAGCTTCCCGTCGTACAAGCCGTGGCGCGACAACAAGGACGCGGACAACGTCTTTTTCGCGTCCATCCACCTGTTCGACGACGACAACTTCTACCCATGCTCAGGCGCGGGGCCGAACGGGTGCTCGCCCGAGCTGCGTGACCGCAAGAACATCGTTAACCTGCCGCTGGACGTGCTCGGCCCTCGGTTCCTGGACGAGCGGCAGAAGCTGACGTCCAAGGCGCAGAAGGCGCTGATGGAGCGCGCGTCCAAGGCGTTCCGCAAGAACGTGACGGAGAAGCTGTTGCCGGCGCTCTCAGCGTTCCAGCCGGACCTCATCATGCTCTCCGCGGGCTTCGACGGGCACGCCGACGACTTCTACTACTTCCTCAGCGAGGACGACTACGGCTGGATCACGGAGCAGATCGCCGCCGTCGCCGAAGAGTACGCCTTCTCCATCTCTCTCTCTCTCACTCTTTGGAAGTGAACGACATGGAGACTCGTGTACTAACCTGTTGTGTGTGTGTGTGGCGTGCTAGCTGCTGCGACGGACGCATCGTGTCGGTGCTGGAAGGAGGCTACAACGTCGTCCCGGCCAAGAACCAGCAGCCGCGCGCTCGCCCCACGGGCCGCAAGGGCGCCGCCCACACGTCCAACTTCCACCACGCGGCCAAGCTGCACAACCGCGAGGTGGACGCCGAGATGTCGCCCTTCGGCTCGCTCGCGCGCTCGTGCGCGGCGCATGTGGCGGCGCTGCAACGCGCGTCGCGGAGTTAGCGGTTGACCGCGTTGAAGTCGATTCGACCACGTATCTGCCACGACGTCGGTTATCCGACGTTCGTATCCGAACAGCGGTCAGGTTATTTGCAACGCGTCGTCTCGAGCGAGTCGCGTTTCCATTGGTTATAAATCGACCTTTGGACGCTAAATGTATCATTTCAGCCAATGAGTATACGTTTTGTATCCGTTGGTTTCGTTTTTCTATAAATAGAACGAAACCAACGGACGGATACAAAACCCAAGTGATTCGTTCTCTGCAGTGGAGGGTCGGGCAGGCGCTTCTCGAATCCAAAGCCGCACCACGAGGCACAAAAGCCGATACGCCACCAGCCGCAAGCAAGGCGTCGCCCTCGTTCCCCGTCCTCCCGTCCCCAAGGCAGGCCAGCAGGCAGCGCGGCACCATGTCGGAGCGCAAGGCGGTGATCAAGAACGCCGACATGCACGAGGACATGCAGCAGGACGCGGTGGACTGCGCGTCGCAGGCGCTCGAGAAGTACAACATCGAGAAGGACATCGCGGCCTTCATCAAGAAGGAGTTTGACAAGAAGTACAACCCGACGTGGCACTGCATCGTCGGCCGCAACTTCGGCTCCTACGTCACGCACGAGACCAAGCACTTTATCTACTTCTACCTCGGCCAGGTCGCCATCCTGCTCTTCAAGTCGGGCTAGCGCGGGACGACTCCGTCCGGTTTCCCCCTCCCCCCCTCTTTAATGCAGCACGAGTGAACCTTTCCCCCTTCTGTTTCCACGTGTATTCACAATGTCTACCCTCACATGAGCGCGCACTTGTCCTGGTCCGAGGACGCCGTCACGCCTGACCCGGTATGCGCCGCCTCGGCGTGCCGGATCAGCGCCGCCAGGTCCGGGAACTCGGCGCGGCACTGCGGACACGTCTCGCTCCCTGAT
Organism: Phytopythium aichiense; assembly: GCA_023338125.1. NCBI lineage: Eukaryota > Oomycota > Peronosporomycetes > Pythiales > Pythiaceae > Phytopythium > Phytopythium aichiense. Next base: position 7,764 of record JAADYH010000929.1, on the reverse strand, counting down.
GTCGCCGTGGACGCGACGCTTGGAGCGGCCGCAGACGCGCGGCGCGGGGCGGACGATGGGTCCGGGTGCTCGCGGTTCACGTGCGCGATGAGCTGGCTCACGTACTGGAAGCGGCGCTGGCAGATCGGGCACTGCTCCGCGCTGGCCGCGCCACCGCCCGCCGCGCTCTTGGCGCTCTGGACGAGCGACTGCACGGCCGACTTGGCGCCGCTCGCCGCGGTCGCCACCGACTTGCGCGCGGTCGCCGCGGTGGCGGACGCGGTCGCAGCAGCAGTTGAAGTCGCAGCAGGCGCGCGGAAGCCGCTCCAGTGCTGCTGGCGCTGCGCCTGGCGCGCGGCGGCGCAGGCGTGGTCGCTCTCGAAGCGGTGGCGCAGACACACGTCCCGCCGGCACTTGGCGCAGTGGAACGAGTTGGACGCGAGCAGCAGCTCGCGGCAGCCGTCGGCCGCGCAGCGCTTCTTCTTCTTCTTCTTGGGCTGCAGCGCGTCTCCAGAGGCGGCGGACGTGGCCGGCGTGTCCGGGACGCACTGGCCGGCGCGCACGTGGTGCTCCCAGACCTCGTTCACGTCCTGCTCGGCCGTCCAGCGCACGAGCTGTCGACACAGCGGACATTGCAGCACGCGCCGGTCCTTGCCGCCCGCGCGCGGACACTCGTGCGCGTCGTAGCTGCGGTGCTGCAGGCAGAAGACGCCCGTGCAGCAGTCGCACGTGAAGGGCAGGAAGTCCACCTGCGCGCACGCGCCGACCGAGCAGTGCGAGCCCACGTCCATGGCGATTGCGGCGGCTGTGCGCGACGGTCGGAGGCGGTAGAAGGCTCGGACGAACGAGCGAGGCGTCGAGAAGACGGTGGAGCGGGAATGACGCGCGTAGGAGTCGGGGGGAGCGCGTACGGGAGCACGGCGGGATCAACCCGATCGATGATGCGGTCGAGGAAGCGTCGAGAAGCGTCGAGAGGAGGAAGGAATCAGACGCATATCGCAGAGGCATTTCGGCTAGCGCGTTAAGTTCGTTTTCAAAGTTCGGATGGTGAACTTGTTGAGCGCATGGATGCGAACCTTACGAGGCGATAACGGGGGTGGATCGTTTCTCCGCCTCCAAGCCAGATGACCTGATGCCGACAAACGAATCGCATACAGTTGGCTTGTGCAGACTTGAAGTGTGTATGGGCCCTCCCTCAAGCGCGCAAAGTCACGAGGCGCGTGCGAACTTTACGTCGAGGTCCCTCCCCCTCCCACCCTACTCTAACGCTAAAATTAGGCCCCAACCCCGCAATCCACACTATTCCAGGCCTCAACGAGGCAGTTTCCCCTCGCGACTGGCGTCCGCCCGCCTGCAGCAAGCAGCATAACCGCCCGCCGTGAGTGGCATCCGCCCCCTGCTCCCCTCCATTCCCCCTCCACTCCCCCCTCCATCCATGGCGCTGCCGGTCGTGCAGCTGGCCGTCGCGCTGCTGGGCGTGGCCCTGCTGGCGCTCGCGCTCGTGTGGATCTTCCGCTTCGTGCAGTACCGGCGCGCCGTGCAGCTGTCGCACGCGCGCTGGTTGCCCTACGACGCCGACGGCGCGGCTGCGCGGCTGCTGCTCGCGGACGGAGGCCGGGAGCGGGACGACGAGGACGCCGGCGGCGGCTCGGCGACGCTCGACTGGCCGAGCCTCAAGCCCTTCCTGCTGTCGCCCATCCCGGAGGAGCGTCTGGACAGCGGCCGCGAGTCCGAGACCGACTCGGTGGCCGCCGCTTCGGTGCGCAGGGACCGCCGCAGCGCCATCTCCATCGTCCCATGTGCGTCCCTCTCGCCTTCTTCCTTGTGCATGTGCTGCTGTGGGTTGTGACGATCAAGGCGCTGACCCGTGCGTGGCCGACAGACGGCAGCTTCTGACCGGCGCGAACGCCTCCAGCATCGCCACGGACACGCCACCGCCGCGGGAAGAAACCCGAGTCGACGCGCCTCGCAGCCGCCTGCCACCTTTTTATCAGGACTATTTATTCGCGAGCAATGCAGCAAGCAGCGCCGTGCTCGCCGCCGGCCGGACGCCGATCGCTCGCCATCAATCATGTGCATCGGTCGCGTTGATACAATTCTACTGCTACAAGATCATTTTAGATACGCGGCCATGGGGTCGGTCGGTGGGTCTACGCGCCGACCCTCGTCTCGTTCCTCGGCGGCGCCACTGCCGCGTCGATGCCTCGGAGCACCGGGGGTGCCTGCAAGGCAGCGCTGGCGCTCTCCAGCGTCGCGTTCGTCGCCCCCGTCGTGTTGCTCGGCCGCTCGTCGTCGTCCAGCGACGGCGCCGCCTCGGCCTCGGCTGGCTCGCCCACGAACTTGTTGGCCTGCAGCAGAAACGCGTGCAGGTCGAGCTGCTCGTTGGCAAAGTCGAACTGCGCGCGTGTGTCCGCGTCCATGTCGTCCAGGTCGAAGCCGCGCCGCGTGGGCGACCGCTCCCGCGGGTCCGTCGCCTCGGCGAACACGCTGAACGACCGGTCCGGGAAGAAGACGAACTTGAGCTCGTCCCGCGACGTACGCACGCCCTTGGTGCCGCCGTTGAACGGGTTGCACAGCAGCACGCGCCGTCCGTGTGGCCCCTCGTCGTGCTCCTCGTCGAGCGGACGTCGCGCCACGCCCTCGCCGTCTTCTGCCGCCTTGTCCTGGGCGTCCGCCTCTTCCTCGCCGCTTAGCAGCACGCCACGCATGTCGTCGATCCAGCGCGCGGCCTCTTCGCCGTAGTTCTCGTCTGCCTCTCCGCTCGTTTTGCTGGTGGTCGTCTGCTTCTTGGACCGCGAGCGCAGCATGCTGCGGCCGATGCCGTGCTGGAGCAGCGGCTGGTCGGCCGTGACGCCCAGCAGGTCAGCGATGGTCGCCATGACGTCCATCTGGGTCGTCAGGTGGTCCACGCGCCGCCCTTTGTCGTCGTCCGCGAGGAAGTCGTCGGCCAGGAGCAAGAACGGCACGCGCGACACCTCGTCGAACACGCTGGAGTCGCGCGCCGTCGGGTTCGTCACGTGCTCGAGCTTCCCGTCGCCGTGGTCGCTCGTGATCATGACGATCGTGTTGTTCATGAGCCCCTTCTCACGCAGCTCCGAGATGAAGCTGCCGAGCATCGCGTCCGAGAAGTGCATCGCCTGCAAGTACTTGCGGTTGAAGCGTGTCGTCAACCCCGCCAGGTCATTCGATGACGGAGAGAAGAAGTGCGGCACGCGGTACGGACTCTGGCTCGAGATCGAGTACATGTCGATGAAGAACGGCGCGCGCAGCCCAGCCGTCATGGACGGCAGCGACACAGTCGCCGCTTCCAGCCCAGCGTCTGCTTCCTCGCCAAGCGCCAGCGAGGCGTTCAGCGCGGTTGATGCGTTCGCCATGCTCTTCTCGGTCTCTGTCGGCGAGGAACTAGCGATTGGGTGGTAGTGGCGGCCCTTGACGGCGCTCACGTTGAGCAGGACAACCGACTCGCTCGCGTTGGCGTCCAGCACCGTCGCGGTGACTGACTGCGCGTCCACCACATCCGTCGACATGTTCACGCTGGTCACAGAACTCATCGTGCTGTTCGCGACCGTTGAAGTGACGTTGCTCGCGATATCGCTGCTCATTGCGACCACGAGCGACGCGTTGTGCGCTTCTTCGATCGCGAACAGCAGCATCTCAAACGACAGGTGGTCGTGAATACCAGAGCCGACGTGGTCATCATCATCCTGCGTCGGCGGCTTGACGTCCCCGCTGTTGGCGCGTGCGTCACGCAGCAGCTGCCGCACCTTGCGGTCGTCGACGAGCTTGTCAAAGCCGTTCAGCGTCAGGAACTCGTCCTCGTGGTCGCGTGCGAGGTCTGTCGCGCGCCAGAACACGTTCTGGTACCCGCGCTCCTTGAGGAACTGCGGCAGGCCGCGCACCTGCACCGACGGGGGAGTTTCAAGCCCAGTCGTCGTCGTGGACCCGACAAAGTGCTTGAGCGATCCAAACGGCGACGAAGCAGGGTCCGCACAGGGCGGCTGCATGCCGAATAGCGTCGTGAGCAGCGAGCAGGGCGTGGACGTCACGCAGGGCGTGTAGTGGCTCGTGAACAGCACGCCCGAGGCCGCCAGGGCGTCGAACTGAGGAGTCACGCTGTGCCGAATGCCGCCCAGCGTGTTTCTCTTCTTCTTGGTCGTCTCGCCACCCAGCACGCCCACGTCCAGGTGCCGCCACGACGCCATGTTGATCACGATAATGTTTGGAGGCTGCTGCTCCGTCGCTGCCTCTGCATCAGCCACCGTTGCATTAGCAGGGACGCTGCTTCCGCCGCTGCTCTTGGCGCTGTTCACGTCGGAGCGCGTCACATTGGACAGTTCAACCAGCGGGTCGCCGTGGAAAGTCGTCGTCTCTCGCCAGAGGAGCGCACAGCGGTCGTCATTGCCGAGGCCGTCGATCTTGAAGTCCTCCGCGCGGTCCAGCGCGTCCAGCAGCGTCTGCGATGCGAGCGTGCAGTTGACGACGTGGCGCACCGTGAGTGCGGCCGTGTTGCCGGTCGCGCGCGCCATCAAGTTCTCCGTCTCGAGCGCAAACATGGCGTTCGCCATGAGCGGCATGTCGACACCGGCGCGCACGTCCAGCACGACCGCCGTGGTCAGCGCCACGAGCGTCACCGCCGTCGTCATGAGCACGCCGCGCCAGAGCGTCGCGACCGGCTTCTGCACCAGCGAGTAGGCGACGGACGTCGTGGTGGTCGACGCCGTCGACGGCCAGGACGTCGACAGAGATGCGAGGACGCCACTGCTGCTACCGCCGGTGAAGCCGCCACTGTTCATGCTCATCGAACCGGACATGGAGCCACCGCTGCGTCGCCGCGTCCGCATGGGCTGCCGACTCGCGTCCGAGAGCCACACGCAGTGCCAGCACCACGTGAGCCAGCTCCACACCTGCTCCACGCGTCTCGACCAGGCCGACTGCGGGGCCGCAGGGCCGGCCGACGGGTTCGCCGCTTCCTCTGTGTCGTTCAGGGACAGCGGCAGCGAGTTCTTCCGCGCCGACAGCTTGTCGCGACGCCAGCAGCAGCACAGCCAGGAGGAGCGGTCCGCGCACACGAGCTTGCCCGGGAGGTGCAGCACGTCCGGCAGCAGCGGCAGGCGGCCCGTGAAGAAGCCGTAGGTGAGCGCGACCACCAGCGCGGCGTACATTGTCCACGAAAAGACGACGGCGCGCGGCAGGTCGCCGTCGTCGTAGTAGCCGTACTCCTGCACCTCGTCCAGCGCGCCAGCGTCCATGGCGCCCGACGCTGACAGAGACACGCGCTCGACGAACGCCGCGGCGAACTGCGACGCGTACGACAGGAAGACGTGCACGCGCGCGCGGTCCAGCCGTGGGTGCAGCGCGACCTGCAGGCAGAAATCGGCGACGCTGGCGACCGTGGCCAGCACGACGGTGGCAAGCAGCAGCGCCGCGACGAGTACGCGCCGCAGCACGCGCGCCACGACCGGCCACAGCTCGCGCTCGTCCGCGGGCATGGCGGACGGCGCGGCGGCGCGCGTGGGAGCGTTCGCGGTGCGCGAGAAGCCCCAGGGAACGCGCTCTCTCGCGCTGAAACGGGAGCGGGAGCGCCAGGCGAACGGCGAGGACGCGACCAGAGTCAGGTGCGGGTTGCGCGTCGACGAAGCGGAAGCGGAAGCGGAAGCGGAAGCGGACGCCGCGACGCTGATAGGGTCCGCGACGGGGTCGTACTCTGCCGGCAGCACGGGCCGGTAGCGCGGCAGGCGTGCGTACGGCGACAAGTGGGTACGCAGGAAGCCCGAGTTGGGGAAGCGGCTCTCGACGGCACCCGCGGCCGGCGACGGCGGGTCCAGCAGCAGCTTGACGAAGTAGAGCACGGTGGAGGCCTGCAGGAAGACGGCGGCGTCCTGCAGCGCGCCGGCCGCGAGCCCCGCGAGCAGCGCCGGCAGCCGGAAGCGGTGCGCGTACCGCACGCCAGCGAGCAGGCGGCCGAGCGCCGGCAGCCCCCAGAAGGCGTACACAAGCGCGGCGAGCCAGAGCGTGCGCGAGATGCGGTGCGAGGCCAGCGCCATGGGACGCTCGCCGCGCCGCGGCAGGCAGCGCCGCCACCAGCGCCGCCTGCGCGCCGCGTCCTCGTCGTCCGCCGCCTGTCCGCGGTGCTCGTCCGCTGCTGCCGCCGCTGAGGACCTGTGCGGAGGCGGCGATAGCCCGCGCGCGCGCCGGTAGATGGTCGTCATGCGCGTCCGAGTCGACGCGGGCGGACTGGTGGGCCGTCGGTCGGTCGCAGGGAGGCGAGCTGGGGAGTGCGGGGCTGGAGGGTGAAGGGCGTCGGTCGGTCGGTCGGCGCTCTGGCCGCCGATGAGCCCGTGAGGGTGTCGAGCGGTTGTGCGTTTCGAGAAAGAGCAAGGTGAAAGAGGAAGAGGGGGCGGGCAGGAAGGTGGGTTCGGGACAGAGGTCCCGAAATAGAGGCGGAAGTCGGGACGGCGTCCCACGCGATCGTGTTTCACCGAAAAACAAAACTCGATAAAACCTTATGTATAAACCCTAGAATAAAACCTATCCAATCTGGGAGACCCACTTTCGAGCATTTTGGCGAGAACAACATGGCGGAAAAGCGTCTCGAAGTGCTCGTGGCGCCGCTGCCTGCGCCGCTGCCTGCGCCGACGCTGGCCGGCGACGAACGCTCCAACGACGGCTGCTGCTGCCTCTGGGACGAGCCCTTTGACGTGCTGCTGCACTGGCGGCCGCTCAGCGGCGCGTCCGGCCGCGTCGTCCGCCTCGAGCGCAGCCTCCGCGACTTCGCTGCACTCGCGGCCGCCCTGCGCGCCGGCAACGACCGACTGGCGACGTTCCAATGGGAGGAGCTCGCTGCGGACGTGCATAACTCGCTGTCGCCGCCCAGTGCGCGCCGCCTGCGCCTCCGGTTCGCGCTCGAGGCGTTCGTGGCCGAGAGCCTCGCGGCGTCTCCATCGGCGACCCACGCGCTCACTCTCCAGCGATTCCTCGCGCCGAACGCGTTTGGGCCCGGCCTTATCGGCGCTGCGGTAGAAGTCAAGCGCGCGGAGTATACAGAAGCGGTCGATGAGGTGCTCACAGTCGCAGCGGCGGCGTCAGGTGCGCCGCTGCCGCCGCTGGGGACGCCAGTCGCCAGTGCGTCCGCCGCCATGGACTCGCCGATACCGTCGACCTCCACGCGGACGCCACAGTTGCTGCTTCGAGACGAGTGGATCCCCGCTGGCTGCTCCTTCGAACACGAGGTCGTGCTCCACGCGGGGGAGGAGGAGAGCGCCGTGCTGGTCGTGTGGAGGTTTGTGTCGCAGCGACAGCAGACCACATTCGCGGTGCACTTCTCCCCCACAGAAGGAGCGTCGTCCCCGAGCAATGAGGACGCAACTAGCGATTCGTACAGCGCCGATGGGTGTAGATCCGCATACGAATTGGAGGCTGACGAGGTGCCAGATAACGCAGTCGCTACCGATTGGGAGGCTGTCCGGCTCAAGTCCGCCATGGATTTCCCAGAGGACCTGACCGACGCCTCAAGCTCGTTCGCGTATGGCCACTGGGCTTCCTCCAGGCCCGGCATCCTGCGGTTAACGTGGGAGAATGCCGACATGAACTGCGTCTTGTCAAAGCAGCTGCAGTTCCAGATCGCGGTGGTCCCCCTCTCTGGACATGCTGAGCGACTTGACACTATGGAGAAACACTGGGCCACAGGAGCGGATGAAGACTCATTGGCGTCGAGGTTGTGTGAAGTGTTATTGGCTACAGCGACGAGTGTGGACGACGATCTCCCTGAATGGTGCGGAATGGGCG
>JAADYH010000928.1:0-12570 GCA_023338125.1 Phytopythium aichiense | reverse complement strand
CGGATCGCGTCCGTCACCGCCTCGGCCTCGTACAAGAAGCCCTGAGAGCCGCCGTACACGTACGTGGCGCCGGACTTGATCTCGGGGAGCGGGAACAGCGACACACTCTCTGCAGAGCCGTTCTCGGTGTACTTGGTCAGCACCACACGAGTCGGCGTGTGCGCGGGCGAGTCGATCACGATCGTTCCCTTCGACCCGAGGATCGTAACCGTCTCGCGCATCTGGGTGTACATCGAGTACTGCATGGACGCGAACTTGTTGTCGCCGAACTCGAGCGTCACGTTGGCGTACACGTCCACCTTCTCGTCGTCGGACAGCTTTCCCACAGCCGTCACCTTCTCCGGGGTCGACCCCAGCGCCAGAGTCAGGAACGCCAGTGGATAGATACCGATGTCCAACAACGCGCCGCCGCCCATCGAGCGCTTCCAGACACGGTCGTTGTCCTTGTCGAATACGAAGCCCATGTCGGCGTTCACATTCTGCACTTCACCAATAGCGCCTTCCTCCAGCAACGCGCGCACGTGACGCACCGCGGGGAAGAAGCGCGTCCACATGCCCTCAAGGAAGAACAGCTTCTTCTCGCGAGCCAACGCGATCGTCGCCGCCGCCTCGCGCGCGTTCATGGCCATAGGCTTCTCCACGAGCACGTGCTTGCCGTGCGCCAGCGCCAACTGCGCGTGCTCGGCGTGCGCTGGGTGCAATGTACCGACGTACACGACGTCGACCGCGGGGTCCTTGCACAGTTCCTCGTACGACCCGTAGGCGGTGGCCACGCCGTGCGCCTTGGCGAAGTCCTGCGCGCTCGACAGCGAGCGGGCCGCACACGCCTGCAGCACGGCCGTCTTGCGGTCGGTGGCCAGCGGTGTCATGGCGGTCGCGAAGTCCTGCGCGATGCGTCCGCAGCCGAGGAAACCCCAGCGGACGGGGGCGGCGGTGGAGGTCATGTTCTCTCTTCGTTCTTTCTTCGTTCTCTCTCGGTCCTCAAATATGGGGACGGTTGTGTGCAGCTCAAGGCTTGTGCTGGACGGAGCAAATCTCGAAATGAGCTGGGCAGATCGAATTTGGATACTGACTGGATATATCTAATACGTCATGTCGGTGCTTTGATTAGTTTGATCAAGATGTTTTGTATTACATCTGAGCGAAAAGGATGGGTTTGTATGAATTGCGTATTAGTATGTGACAACCTGCGGTTCGATGACCTGATGCGCATCAGCTTCAAACACTGATCATTGGATTCCGAAGGCGAGCTGATCAGGTTGTGGACCCATCCTGAGGACAAGGTGCCTTCAATCGTCTGTCATCCATTACCGTGCTTGCCGTCATCATGATGGATTACGGTGCCGCCCCGCCAGCTGAGGTGGAAGTGATGGTTCAGCGTCAATGGAGACTGCACCACGGTGTCAATCAATGGGGAGGAATGGACAAGGTTTACGCTTGAGGCGGTCGGTCAGCACTTCCATCGACGCGGGGAGTCGTCCGCGGCTAGCAAGAGCGCACGCTGGTGGTCTTTTGCTCGCTGCCAAAGTCCACGGTGCGCACGACGCGTCCAACGCCCTGCGCGTTGCCCTCGCGCAGCACGAGCGGCAGGTCCGGACGCATGTACTCGGGCCAGTACATGAACTCGAAGCGGCAGAGCGTCGTGCCCGTGCCCGTGACGCACTTGGCAGTCTCCGCGCCGGTCGTCGATGTTGTTGCTGTTGCTGTTGCTGTTGCTGTTGCTGTTGCTGTGGTAACGGCGCTCGAGGTGCCCAGCAACCGCACGAGGCGCGCCATTTGACGCACTTGACCCGCGTGGATCACGGCCTGGTAGTTGTTCTCGCGGATCGCCGATGCGTCCGTGAGGAAGTGCACCTCGGCATCGAACTGCCTCGTGGCGCGCGGGCACACGCTCGGGTGGATCAGCATCGTCCCTCTCCGGATACGCGTCGCAGGAACCTCAAATCCCGGCGGGAACTGCAGCAGTAGGGCCCCGGTCTCGCCCGCCGACAGCACGGGCACGGCTCGCCGCTGCACTTCGATGCTATCGATCGTCACGGCACAGAACTGTCCGGCGCTGTCCGGCCCGATCAGCATGCCCTCGCCCACGGAGAGTGATCCACTGAAAGAGCACAACATGGCGTCAATGTCCCATCCGGATACATTGCCCGTGACTACGACAAACCTTTGGACCAGCCCGGAGACGACCGTGCCCGTGTCTTCAATGTCGTACGCATCGTTGATCTGGAACTCGGGCGCGGTGGAACTCGTCGACGCCCATATCTGACAACAGACAGACCACCAGCACGTCAGACCATGACTTCCATGACAAAGCACGTGACCAAAGCTTTCCGACGCACTCGCTTGGGCTCAAGCGCCGCGAGGTATGCCTGGAGCAGGTCGAGGCCGGATCCATCGACGCTCGAGACCTGGAAGAGCGGGATATCCTCGCTGGAGTCACCGCTGGGAACAGGCAGCAGCGCCGGTTTGACGGCAGCCACGACGTTTTGGTCTGGGCAAACGTCTCGAAGAAGCGCGGACACCTCTTCCATGGCGCATTGTCTTCGGTCCGCGGTCACTAGATCCGTCTTCGTCAGCACCACGAACACCGCGACCTGTAATGCATGCAATGTCAACCGTTAGCTGTGCACAAGCCCTTGCACGGAAGAAGCGAATGCTGAAGTACCTCGAGAGCGGCGGCGATGCGTAGGTGCTCGCGTGTCATGGGCTGCACGCCGGAGGTCGCGTCGACGACCAGCATGGCGTAGTCTGGGAACTGACTAGCGAGTCCCGAGGCCGTCACCTTGAAATACTTCTTGTGGCCCGCGAGATCGCTCAGCGTCACGTAGCGCGTGGCTGCGTCGGCCGCGGCCTTGCGACCGCCGAGATGGTCCCCGCCATCGTCGTCCGACTGCTCGTCGCCACTGAACTCGCCGTCGCCAAAGTCGTCAAAGTCGTCCGCGCAGCAGAAGCGGCCGTCGGGCGTGACACCGATCGTGTGCTCGCTGATGCTCGAGGTGCGGCCGTTCTCGATCTCGTGCCGGTGGCGGAACACTTGCATGCGCGCAAGTCCGTGTCCGTCGTCCAGGCACCCGCGCGTGAGCACCCCGATGAGCGTCGACTTGCCGCACTCCACGTCTCCGATCACTGACACTGTCGGGACAGTTGGAGTCAGTTATGGACTCGATGCCAATGCCGAGTGAGGGAGTAGGCGGGGAACGCACCGCGGACTTGCTGGCGCACGTTCTTCTCCAGGATGCGCGTGACACGCACGCGTGCGGCTCGCAGGTGCGGCAGGTGGCCGTCGCGGAAACGATCGATGGCCATCTCGGCGTTCACGAGCTGGCACATCCTGCAGCATCAGTCGACTGGTAAGTCCTCATAACCCTACGACACGACGGCAGCGAGCTAGGAGCTAGCCGTGAGGGAGGGAGACCCACCGGCTGAGCGTCGAGAGCGACTGGAGCAGCGCGTCCTGCGCGAGGCCGAGCGGATCGCCGTTGTCGCGCACGCCGATCTCGTAGAAGGCCGTGCCGCGGCCCTCGTTCAGGCGCCAGTGCATCTGCGTGGTCAGCTGCTTGAGCCTCGCGGGCGCCGGGTCCAGCAGCTGCAGCTTATACTCGACGTTGCCCTCCTCCACCTCCTCCGGGAGCTGCGCCGGCGCGTCATGCTCGGCGGTGGCGGGTTTGCCGGCGGACGTGTCAGTAGACTTGTCGGTGGTGCCGCTGCCGCCCTGCAGCACCTCGGAGCGCGCGAACTCCGCGGCCAGGCAGTGCCGGAGCTCCTGTATTCGGTCCACCATGCTCTACGCTCGTGTCCTCACTGCTGTTGGTGCTGTGGAGACTCGTGGGCAGGCGGGAAGGCGCGGGGTGTCCATGCGCGCCGCGTCGGAAAAATTGGAATATGCGGTGCAAGAAGCTCGACTTTTGGGAATGGCGTTCGTTTCACGAGCGTTACTTCACGTTGGTTTGAAGGAGGAAAGCATCACTCGTGGCGTAAGAAACGTTATTTTACGCATGCGACCTTCACTCGCGGTGACTAACGCCACCGAACGAACACCGCCAGGTGAAGGATGAAGCCAAACATTCGATTTGACTTGTCGATTCGGCCATCGACGACCACGAGATCGTTGTTCGCGTCTTCTTTGCGAAGATGCGAACTCAGATTCGAGTTCGACTGTGCGTTCCGTGAGGACGACATGCTCAGTCGGCTGTCAAGGCTTCAGGCTCGAGAAGGCTGATTGGACCCACTCCATGGCTGCACCTGGCGATCGGCTTGGCGGATCGCGCTGCCGCTGGGGCGAAACGGCGGTGTCTGTAACGCGGCGCGCTCTGAAGCACCACAAGAAACTGCTTGTGGCGATTGCGGCGTGGAGTGAAGTGAGGTGATGGCGAACAACACGCGACAGCGTGGCAGATGCTGACGCTGAAGGGCCGCTGGGGCACATCCCGCGCCACCGTCTAGAGGATGGATGACGCGAGACGCGTCACATCAGTGGAACACCATTCGGTGACGAGAGCGCGACCAAACTTGGCACCGTTTGTCGCCGACACGTGCGCTCGCGGAACAAATCCTATAATCTGGCTGCAGACACAGTCTGTGCTGTGCAATCTTGCGCACGCCACGACAGACACGGTTCTTTTCATCGTCGGCCGGCTTCGAGGCCAAGGACATTCGCGCGGAGACGCGAAGGAGGGGAATGAGCGCTCGGCGAGGCTCAAGCGGCACCATGCGCGTGCTTCTCATGCTGCTGGTGGCTCTGTGGGCGTCTGATGCGGCCGCGAGCGACTCTCCGAGCGGCAAGAGTCCCTCACCGCTTCACGGCATTTGATGCGATCGACTGACGTGTTGACTCGATGTGGCGGCTTGTGAACGCAGCGGTGGATGCTCGCGGCGTGATGGAGGCAGTCGTAGCGCTGGATGAGGCAGTTGCTAGTGACGAGCCGCGCGGAGGCGGCAAGCGGGGCGAGCGCGGGGACCCGCAAGTCTGTACGTGGCGATGGTGACGAGGAGCGAGGTGGAGAGACTGACCAACGTCGAGTCTGTCGCGGGCGGCATGCCAACGCAGCGAGTCTGCTGGCGGACTTTGACCACGACGGACGCGTGGGCACGAACGAGATCCAGCAGATCAAGGAGAACCTGCACCACTTCTTCGACATTGACGACAGCGGGGCCATCGACCCGGCCGAGATCCAGACGGTCGGTGTGGGCTTTGGCTTTGGCTTTGGCTTTGGTTTTGGCATGTGCATATGCATGTGTATGTATGAATGGTGTCGTTAACCTGCGATGCAGTTTGTGAGCAGCGACAAGGACGTGGGCGTGGCGTTCGCCAAGCTGGACCGCGACCATGACTCGGTCATCTCGCTCAAGGAGCTGGACGAGCGCTGGGAGGCCGTCGGCGCCGAGATGACGGTCGAGGAAGTCGCGGACTGGGTCGCGTACTCGGTGCAGCTGCCGCAGTACGCTGCGCTCGTGCGCCGCCACTCCATCTCGGGCTACACATTCCCGCTGCTCATGGACAACGACGGCCGGCGGCTGGGGGAGATCGGCGTGCGCAGCGAGCTGCATCGCCGGCAGCTGTCCATGTTCCTCAAGATGAAGTACCTCGGCATGGGCAAGAAGCCCGCCAAGGTCGTCTTGACTTCGTGTGACGCCGAGTCCGTCGCCATCGAGGTGCCGGTCAGCTCTGGAGACCCGAACGTTCCCCAGTCCATCAGCGAGATGCAGAACGTCTTCCTCCGCGTGGCGTGGACGCCCGTGGACGCCGGGCCACAGCAGTTCCAGCTGCAGCGCCGAATGCCTGGCGAGTCTGAGTGGACGCTCGTGTACTCTGGGCCGGACCCGGAGTACATGGACGTGATCGAGTCACGCCGCCAGCGGCTGCACGTTGCGTACCGACTCGCGACTTGGAACTCCTACGGTCGCAGCCCGCACGCGTTCATTCGATGTGAAGTCGCTGCGGCTGCGTCGAATCCCCTGCCGGCGCTGCCGCTGATGGCGTCAAGTCGCAGCATCGTCAGCGAAAGCGAAGGCGAGTTGCTCGATCTGGACGCGGGGCCATCGACGACGACAGCGGCGGCCGGCGCGCTGAGCTTGATGGGCTGGCTGAAGGCGTATTTGTGGTGGCTGGACGAGGCGATCGTGCTTGCGCTCTTCATCGCGCTGCCGATCCGCGGGTTCATTTACGGCGACGCCGACTACGTGCTGCGTCTCATGCGGCGCCTTCCGCCAAATGCCCCGACACGAGTGCTGGTTGAGGCTGATCCAAGTGCGACGACTCTTGAGTCTGCAGCCGTCAAAGTGTCGTGGGAGAAACCCGTAGACAACGGCGTGCCCATCGTGTGCTATTGCGTGCGCTGGACGCGGCTCAAGACGGACGAGGTCAAGTGGGTCAAACTGCTCACGCTGCCGCTCCCGACGGCTGTGACCATTGACAAGCTGCACAATGGCGAGACGTACAAGTTCACGGTGGAGGCGACGAATGCATTCGGGCTCATCACGCGCTCGAGCCGCTCAACGTACATGGTGCCACTCCCGGAGCTCAAGGGGAAACTCGCGCCGCGCAGCAGTGGGCGATCCGGCGCTCCCATCTTGCGCCACCAGTGCTACATCTGCCACGACCCGCACCGCAGGAAGAAGGTGCCGTTCTCAGCCACGCTGGACCGCAAGATCCTGCACTTCTGCTGCCTGTGCGACCGCGAGTTTTGCCACTACCACAAGGGCGAGGTGTATCACACCAAGGCGCTGAGCTGTCCCGCCGTTGACGGTCGCTGCGTGTGCGCGACTTGCAAGGACATTCGACTCCAGCGCGCCGAGACCTATTGAGAAGGAACTGGGAAGGTAAACCTATTTTATCCAGGAGAACACAGTCAAATAGAGGATGAGGAGGGAGGGGACAAAGCGGATATGAGGTGCATTACCTTGCACTGGATGCGCTGGATGCCCGCCGGGCTAAAACACGGCAGAGCGCATGTGCTTGCTCTTCTTCGGTCGAAGCTGCTCCGGCACTTCATCGTACGGAGAGAAATACGGCTGTGGTGCGCGATTGAGCGGCTCGCCATTCGCTGCTTGCTGAGCCTCCTTCGTGAACTTAAATGCAGTCCTGGTTGGTGGTGGAGACGGGGGCTTGAACACCTTGGATTGGTCGTTCGGGTTGCCTCCTCCGGGGGTGTACGGCCGGTTAATTGTCGGCAGTGAAGTCTGGCGAGATCCCATCGCGCTCGAACTTGACTTTGGCCGGTCCTTTATGCTAGCAATCGATCGAGTTGGCGACGGAGATCGCGACGCGGAGCCGCCAATGACTTTCTCGATCGTCTTGGACGCTTGACTCCACTTCTTGGTGATCTTGACATTCTCCATCGTGCGCACGATTAGGTCGCGCTGGATCTTCGTCTGGATTGCGATCTGCTTCCGGCGACGCACCAACTCTTCCTTCTCGTTCAGCAGACTTTGGGTTCGTTGCTCCGTCTCCTGCAGTTTCCGCAAGGTCTCAAGCCGCTTGTACTCCTGGATGCGCTTCATGCGCTCCACCTTATCGAGCTTGAGCTGAGCTTGGATGCGGCGGTACTCCTTCTTCAACTCCAACTGCTGCTGCTGCGTTTCTTGGACCTTTTGGATGTTGTCATGAACCTCCTGCTGCCGCATGATGATCTCCTCCTTCTTCCGCTCCTCTTCCCGCCTCGCTTCCTCCAATACCAGGGCTCGCTTTCGCTCAAGCGCTTGCTGCTCCTGATAAGACAACTCTCGTGCGCGCCGGAGCTCTTCTTCATGCTGGAGCTGCAGTCTTTCACACGCTTCTTGCTTGCGACAGATCTCACGTTTCCGCTCGATCTCCACCTTTCGCGCTTGCTTGAGATTCTTGCGAATGCGCAAGCTAACGACTCGTCGACGCTCCTCCACTTGTTTTGCGCGCTCTTGTCGCTGCACCTCGATCATCTCGTTGCGCGTGTGCTCGGCGATCTGGAGCTCTTTCAACCGCTCGTTGATTTCTTGCTGCTGCTGCCGGAGGAACTGTTCCGTCATCTGTCGGTGCTCCTCCGCTTTCGCCTTGCGTTCCTCCTCGCTCTGCCGGGCCTGCAGTCGCCGCAGCCGGTCCTGTTTGGCTTTTTCTTCTGCCAGTTCACGGTCACGTTGTGCCATTTCGGCGGCCACGAGTTTCCTTCGCTCCTCCTCTGCGTCCATCTGCGCCTTCTTCTTGATCTCGCGTTGCCGCTTCTCCTCGGCCATCTCCTGCGCATACCGCACTCGCTCGCGCTCGCGCTGCTCGTGCTGCCGTTTCTCGCGCTCCATCTTCGCGGCCGCCTCCTCCTGGATCTTGCTCATTTTGATCTCAAACTCGAGCATCTGCTCCAGCTCCTTCTCCTGACGCTGTTTCACCTTTTCGAGCCGCTTCCTCTCGATCTCCAGCAAAGACGACTTGCTGGGACTATCTCGTTCAGGTGACGATTTGGCAGACGCCAGGCCCATTTTCTTCTTCCCGGCGCTGATAAGCCCCGGCGAGTGACTCGGCGAGCGCCTCCCTGTCGGATCGCCTGCCGCGTCTTCCGCCGCCATGATCTTCTTCTTCTCCGCGCGCACAGCCTTCATCTCCTCATGGCGGCGCATCGAATAGGCCTCGTGGCGCATCCGCTGCACGGCGGGCGTCACCTCCGGGTCGTAGAAGGACTCGAGGTCGCGGATCTTGAGCGTCTCGGGGTTGACGCCGCAGCGCAGACAGGCCTCGGCGGACCGCGGGGTTAGCACGATGCGCTCCGCCGGCGGGTTGAGCCCGGACGAGCGCACCGTGCTGATGGTCGCGAACACCTCCTCAATCGTCTGTGCTCGTGGACCCTTGCGCTTGCGGATCTTCTTGGGTGAGTGGTCTGGCGGAAGTTTGGACGACGGTGGCGAGTTTGCCGACTGCGCCAGCGGGCCGGCGACACTATTCGCGGGCTCGGCGCCGCCGCCTCCACTTCCGCCTGCCCGCTCGTGGCCGCCGCCGCTCCGCGCGCGCATGCCGTCGATGTCCAAGTGCAGGTCGTCCGTCGAGAAAGGCGCGTCCATGACGTTGCTGTCGCCTTCCGGCGCGGTGCCCATCGTCGCTCCGCACTCGCGCAGGGACTGCTGGTCGACTGGGCCTCAGGCGCTTTCTCTCTCGCTCGCTCTCTTCTGCTCCAGACTCTCATTGGCGGCGCCGTCGTGCTCAGAACACCAGCGCGCCAAGCACTTTGCCCATGTTCTCACTATCGCCATGGACCAAAATAGCGCGCGCTTCCAGAAGTGAAAGGCATCGCCGGCTAAGTATAGCGAGCAGTCTTCAAAATCGCGATTCGAATCGAGAGAAAAAAAGCAGCATTGAAGTCATCAAGAGTGAAGGTCTGATCGATGAGCACTCTGCCATGATCAAAACCTACCCGCAGTAAAAAAGGTGGTAAAAACCTCGGGAGGTTCTTACCAACAAACACATCGTAAAAACCTCTCGGGTTCTCGTTTCTCCCCCTCCTTCCTTCTTCTCGCCACCAACCCGCCAGCCTGGCGCGGTCATTTCTCGCTCGCTCGCTCGGCCAAAGAGAGGCGGAAAGCACCTCATCATCGCGGTGGTGGAAACACCCATCGATCGACCTCACGATCGCGGCGTGAGGTTTTACTGCTCGTCCCGCTTCAACACGCTGCTCCCCTCGGCTCGCTGGCGGCCATGAGCAGCCTGAGCCCGAGCGCGAGCCTCGGCGCCATGCTGCCGCTCGGACACGACGTGGGCGTCTCGGAGCACGCGGGCGGGTCGGCGGTCGGCTCGACCAATGGCAACGGCGGCGGTGGTGTCGGCGGCGGTGGTTCGGCGGCGGGTGCGACCAAGAAGAAGAAGCCTGGCCGCAGCCCGAGCCAGATCTGGATGCTGCTGACGGACGAGCCGAACCCGCAGCGCAAGAACGCGGCGGCGTGCAAGCACTGCAAGCAGCAGGTGCTGTACTACAAGAAGTCGGAGCAGGCGATCCGGCACCTGAAGAAGTGCAGCGTCTTCCAGAGCAACCAGCACCAGTACGCCTTCATCTCGCAGTTCCAGGACATCCTGCCACTCTACAACCAGAAGATCAGCGCCAAGGGGCCGTCCAAGAAGCGCCAGAAGAACGCCGCCGCCGCCGCTGCCGCCATGAGCGCCAGCGCCGGCGCCGGACTCGGCGTCAGCGCTGGCATGGGCACCGGCATCCCGGGCAGCGCGCTGGACCAGGCCGCAGCGCAGCACGCGCAGGCCATGAACCAGCTCGCCATGCAGCAGGGGTCGCTCCCGGACGGACTCATGGACCCGACGGCCATGGCGGCTGCTCTCAAAGGAGAGGAGGCCAAGGACAAGGCACTGCTGGCCAAGGAGCGCCGGAGCAAGGCGGCCAGCGGCGGCGGCGCGCTCTCCAAGGCGCAGCACGACCGCATGGAGGAGGCGCTCGCCATGCACGCGTACGCGACGGGCATGGCGTTCGACGCCGTTGAGGACTGCCACCTGCAGCGCGCACTCACGATCCTGCGGCCGAGCGTCAAGCTGCCGGACAAGAAGCGCCTGGAGGGCGACTTGCTGCACCGGTGCTACGACAAGATGCACAAGCAGGTGTGGGGGTACCTGACGGCGAGCAACTCGACGCGCGTGTGCATCAAGCGCGACGCCTGGTCCAACATGAACCTGTATAACACGAGCAACCCGGAGGACGTGTACGTGACGTACATGGCCGTCAACAACGAGAAGCGCTTCTTCCTTGAGTCGGAGAAGATCTCGGACGACGCGCAGTACAACTCGATCCTGATCGCACAAGACATCAAGCGCGTCATGGCGCCCATTGTGGGCAACGTCAGCGGCGTCGTGACCGGCAGCACCGAGTACCACTCGCGCGCCTGGGAGATGCTCAAGGCCGAGTTCCCGACCAAGTTCTTCTACGGCTGCATCTCGCACGCGCTGCACCTGGCCATCATGGACATCTTCGGGCCGGAGAAGTCGATCGACAACGACCCGCGCCGCATGACGCCGCAGCTCCCCATGAACTTCCCGTTCCAGGACCTCGTCGAGTTCACCAACAGCTGCAACCTGCTGCTGTCGTTCTTCACGAGCTACCAGTTCCCGTCCAAGTTCAAGGTGTTCGATTCGCAGCTCCTGAGCACCATGAAGAGCTTCGCCAACTCGTCGCCGACCATGGCCTGGGGCTCGCTCGGCGCGCGGTTCCGCGTGCTGTCGCAGGCCGAAGATGTGATCCAGCAGATCGTGAGCGAGCCCGAGTTCCTATCGGCCTCGCCCGTCAACCAGCGCGCGACTCGCCAGGCGATCAAGGACTTCGTCCTGAACATCAACTGGAAGATCACGCTGGACAAGGCCATCACGATTTTGACGCCGATCGAGCTGATACTCTACAAGTTCCAGGACGACCGCGCGCCGATCTCCGAGGTCTACTTCGAGTCCAAGCATCTGCTGACGGACTTCGACGCGGTCTTTGGACTCTCGACCGTCGAGCTCGAGTACATCAAGAAGGTCGTGACGGAGCGCTGGCAGTACGTGCTGAGCGAGGCGCACGGACTCGCGTTCCTGCTAGACCCGCGGTACATCGGCAAGTCGATGACGCGCGACTACCGCGAACAGATCGAAGAGCTGATCTTCAACTTCCCCGAGACCGACGCCGACATGGGCGTGAACGAGGAGCGCAAGCGCGCCATCTCGGCCGAGTACACGGACTACGTCATCTACGCCAAGAACCAGCGCGCGAACCGCACGTTCAAGTGGGAGATGCTAGAGAAGGGCACGCGGTCGCCGCTGCAGTTCTGGATGACGGACGCGGACGAGTGGCCGCACCTCAAGTCGCTGGCGCTCACGCTCTTCTCGTTGGCGCCGTCCAGCGTCGCGAGCGAGAAGACGCTGTGCAAGTCGACGTTGCTGCAGTCGAGCCGCCGCAACAAGCTCAGCTTCGACGACATGCGCCGCCTCGCCTTCATCTGCATCAATGACCCGCAATTCACGGGTACCCGCGTGGGTGGCGACGTGGCGCCGAACGCGTTGCCCGACTTCACCCTTCCGAACAACGACACGGCGCTGTCTCCAGAGGGCATGATGATGTGGATGATCTAGCGGATCGGTCTTTGAGTATCTATTCTTCGTGTGTTTGCAGTCTTTCAGCACTTCAGCGATTGGAACAGGTTTCTCGTTGCTGCTGTTGGTCGCACCTTTATCGGTACCGCGTCGGATGTGCGACGATGGACACTGCATCATATGTCTCCTTTCCAGTTCAGCGCCTTTAGTGCGGGCGATCGACAGTGCGTGGGACGACGACTGGCCATACTTGAGATGAAGGTGGCGCTCTCAGCGTTGCTCGCTCGCGCTCGCTTCGAGGCAGTGAGTCCAAGGACAGCGACACACGCCGGACATCACGCTCCCGATGAAGACACCGCTGCGAATGAGGGTACACATCTTCATGTGACCGAGTGACTTGATGATCGTGACTCAAGTTGAAGATGGCTTGAACAAAACAGTTGTTGCATTTCGCTTCAACTTATATCCCACACCCATCAACACGTATGCAGCTCATCATCCTCGCTCTCACACGTGCGTGACGCGCATCAGCAGCGGGTTCTTCATCGGAAGCG
>JAADYH010000927.1:0-12575 GCA_023338125.1 Phytopythium aichiense | reverse complement strand
GATCTCCCACGCAAACTTTATTCCGTCCGCATTCTGGACGTCCAAGCGCGTCGAGCGACTCTTGAACGCGATGGACTGCGCCTCCTTTCTTCGAGATCCAGTTCATCAAGTGTTTCGCGGCGAGCCGTCTTGAGGATCGCGGCAGGACAAAGCAACAAGATCCGCGCGCTATTCAATCGATTCGATGGTCAGCAATGCCACGAACGAGCCAAGATATCGGCCAAGCATGATGAAAGAACTTGGTGTATTCAGACTTTACGATGAACCCAAGGGCTTTCATGCTAGTGTCAAGTACCCGCGGTGGCGAAAGTGGCGCTGCGATAGAGTGAGGACACCGGCACCAAGCACTGCGCCGGCTGCGACGCTGCCCACAAGTGCCCAGCAGCTGAACTGGCTGCTCTCGCGCGTGGATTGCTCCTTGGCAGCTGAAGACGGCTGCTGCACGAACAAGCCAATGCCACTGTCAACGACAAGCTGCTTTCGAATCGAGTCCTTGGGTGTGAACGAGTCGCCCGGCCACTTGGAGAACTCGCTCAGCTGCAGCCACCACGCCGGGTACCCAGGCGACTGCATCTGCTCGGGCTGCTCGCCAGTCGTGACAAACCCGTCGCTGTACTTCGCGACGAGAGTCCATGCGAATGCCCACCAGCGTTCGACAACTTGGTCCGCGAATGCGTTCGCTTGAGTCTCGAGGTACGAGAGAGCAGTAAACTTGTCGCTTCCCGTCTCCGTCACTTGGGATAGCTTCAGAGCGTGCTTCTCAGCGTTTGCACGCGATTCGAACGCCTCCAGCTGCAGTTTGCGAGTCTCTTGCTTGATGTCGGCGTTGATGACGTTGAAGCGCAGCAAGCTCCAGTTGTTGACGAAGTTGAACGCCCACCACGCCGAGCGCGCATGGAATTCGCTCTGCTTGCCCACCAAATAGGACGACGGGATGCGCTCTTGCGCACACGAGAACGGAACGTACACGGTCCCGTGTGGCTGGTCCTGTCCGTACCAGGCAATGCCACCGACAGCATCGGGCAGATGACCGCGAGCCTGCAGCACAAAGCTGAAGACGGTGCGGTACATGGAGATTGGACGTTCCCATCCGCCGACAATCCCACGAGACGTGCCGGACCACCGAATTGGAGCCCCGAACGGACCAGCCGCCACGCCCTTGGTCATGTCGTACGGCGTGCCTTCATAGTGGTCACCAAGCAGCTCCATGAGTTGCTGTAGCGTCACGCCAACTTTGGCGTCCGGGCGAACGGAGAACGGGTAGGTGGCGTACTCTGAGAAGCTGCCAAGTCGCGAGTCGAGCTTGAGTGATGGAGCGAACACATCAAGCACGCGCCAGATGCGTCGACCAGTGTATAGCGGTCCGACGGCGTCCTTCTCGGCAAAGCCATAGGCCTTGGTGAAGTCGAAGGGCTTGCCCTTCTCGGGCTCGAACCAGCCCATCTCGATAGCAAACGACTCGACATTGTCGGATGCAAGGAACCAGTCCGGGTTGCTCAGGTCCATCTCGCGGATCGTGAAGCCGTTCGCGATGGCCGTCACGTGGTCGTCTCGCACGCGCTGAGCAGCCCACACGGCACCAGTGTTGTTGGCACCCGTGAGGATGTGGAACACCCACAGCTCACCGTGCTTGTCCGCGATCGCGAGTGCCTCCGCCGAGTCTCCGAAGTCCGGCGCGTTCACATCCCCACTATCCTCACTGTAGAACCCGTACTCCGTCGCGAGGTCGCCCATCGTGGTGATCGCGCACCTCGCCGTCTCGCAGCGCTCCAGCGCCACCTTGGTCAACTCGGCGATGCCGAACAGGTTTTTGCCGTGCGGACCCGCGTCGAGAGCCCAGCCGACCGTCTTGGCGCCGCACGTGCTCTCTCCGATGCTCAGCTGCACCTCGTTCATCATGCCGTAGTCCTGGTCGAAGTACGCGAACGTGTGCGGGATCTGAGGGATGTAGCCCATCGGCTCGGAAAGCGGCGGTGGTGGTGGAGGGGACGCGTCGTCGACCAGCGGCGATACCGGTTCATAGTGAGGACCGCGCTCGGTCGTCACGAGGCGAGGATAGCCACTGAAGAAGTTGTAGACGGCGCGCTGTGAGCCGCTCGGGTGGTCCATCGCTGGGACGCGCACAAGTCGCAGGTCAGCGGCGCCGCCACCAGCGTCATCTGTGTGTGCCACGAGCGTCGAGCCGTCTGCCGTCGCGTCCTTGCCCACCGCGATGACCGTACAGGCCGAGACGCCAGTCGACTGGTCTGAGCGGAAGCCAAGCGCTAACAGCGCCGCCG
This sequence comes from Phytopythium aichiense, assembly GCA_023338125.1. Lineage (NCBI taxonomy): Eukaryota > Oomycota > Peronosporomycetes > Pythiales > Pythiaceae > Phytopythium > Phytopythium aichiense. Next base: position 10,296 of record JAADYH010000927.1, on the reverse strand, counting down.
CGATCGTCACCAGCCGCCGGCTCCACATGTCGATTGCGGTCTGGAGAATGGAGTGTCTTCCAGCGTGCTGGACTGCGAGTGACCGAAGCTGTTGCTCGAGGTCGCAAGGGAGGAAATGGGGATGGATGGAGTGATCGATCCGGCCTCCGAGCCGCGCTGCGAGAAGGGAACGGCGACAGCGCAGCCTCCACGCGACGTCTCAGCCGCTTCCAGACGATGGGAGTTGGGAGTTTCCCTCAGTGTCCGGCGCTCTGGCTGCTGCAGCATCCGTCCGCCTCGCTCCGCTTGTCCGTTTCAGCCTCTCGCGCGTCTCTGCTGGCTCGCGCATCAGTCAGCGCCAAGAATAGTCCCTGGCTGGGCCTTCAACGGACCGAGGCCTCTGCCATCGCCCATGGAAGCCAGGGTGAGCGATGCGAGCGAATGCCAGCAGTCCTCTCGCGGCCTTTCAAGTCTCGCGCCAGTAACGACGCGAGAGACGAGAGGGGAAGGACATACAAAGCGGCAAGTGCGATTCCGAAAGCACCCTTCAATCACGCTCGACAGGCGGCGGTCATACAAAACGCGAATGCGGTTCCGAATGTCTGCATGGTCTCCTTCACAGTGGAAGGCCAACGTCAGGCTTGCGACTGTTAGTCACCACGATGGAGTGGCATGCGCAACACACATGTTACACGTCTAGTGATCCGAAACCTGCTAGCGGCATGGAGAAGCATGATAGAAATACCAAGCGCAGACGTGTATTTGCTTTGACCATTGACGCGTGTAATGCCGTCGGGGTGCACGCATGGCTGACGAGGACACACAACTTTCACAAACAACTGGCGCCATTCTATCCGTCCGCGAAGTGCAGGACAGCAGACGCGAGCTTAGTCGCGGCGCGAGCGGCGGGCGTTGCACTTGTCCGCGGTCGGGGCCACCGTCGTGGTGGCAGGCGTGTCGGCCTCGTCGTCCGCGTCGCCGCCAACCGACGCCGACGAGTCCGCAGCCGGGGCCGCAGTCGTGGTCGCCGGAGCAGCCGTCGTGGTGGCCGGAGCAGCCGTCGTGGTCGCCGGAGCGGCAGTCGTGGCCGTGGGCGTCGTGGCCGAGCTGCCCGCGTCCGACTCGTCGTCCGCCGCCGGGGCCGCCGTGGTGGCCGTGGGCGTCGTGGCGGCGCCGCTGCCCGTCACGATGATGTCGGCGCACGACGGGTACGTCTGCGAGGCGATGTCCGAGTGCCACCAGAACTGCAGCGCGCAGTCGCCGGCGGCCTCGCAGCCCTCGACCGTGTCGGGCATGGTGGCCGTGGTCGAGTCAGTGCCGCCCGTGTTGGCGAACGGGTCGATGGTGAGGATCGTCAGGTACTTCTCGTACGTGATCGTGCCCGCCGAGTCGGTGCTGGGCTTGACGATGCTCAGGTTCATGTAGCCCGGGTGCGGCGCCTGAATCCACCACTCGACGTCGAAGGTGGCGCCCGGCGCGAGCGTCGTAACGTTGTTGCCCTCCTCGTAGATGAAGCCGCGGCAGCCGTTCTCCAGGTTGAACGTGTCGCCCTCGGGGAAGTCGGACTGCGAGCGGCCCGCGAGGTTCTCGATGGGCGCGATCGTCAGCTCCTCCGTGCCGGCGTTCTTGAGCGCGCCGGCGTTCTCGAGGTACCAGTCGGTCACCTCGCGCGGCGACGGCTTGGTCATCTTGCCGTGCGCGTTGGCGGTCGCGGCCAGGGCCGCGAAGGTGGCGATGGTCAGCACTCCGGCGGTCTTCATGTTTGCGATGGGTTTGGCTGTTAGCGAGCGATTAACGGACTGTCGGCCGCGTTAGTCGGGATAGCAAAGGAGTCGGCGAATTGCAGAGTGAGCGAGTGAGCCACGCCCATCGGCCGATCGGCCCGGAAGTTTCGAGTCCATTGAGTTTGGGCCATTGCTGTAGAGGAGAAGGAAGGCGGGAGGGGATGCCGCATTGCTGGAGGCGAAACCAAGACGATGAGGAGGGCAGCACGGCAACAGGTGGGCGCCGAGAACGCGGCTGGGAGGCGAGTGGCACATCACGGCAGACGTGATAACACGCGAATACCTTGATTTGGGTATGGTGCGACGCGTGACCTGCCAAACGTCGATCGGCGCTCGAAAGCCAGCTGGCGGTCCAGAGCCGCCAATATTGGATCAGCTGTGGGCCACCATAAAACGGAGTGTACAACTTGATGCAGTTCGTTCAGCTCTCAGCAAAAAGGCTCTGCGTGCTGTCCGTCGGGATGCGTGGACCTCCGAACTGGCGCGTGCGCGTGCTGCGGCGTGACGATTTGCGCGATCCCAGCTGTTTTTCGCGATTGCTGGCAAATGAATTTTGAGGGGCAACTCGTTCCAGTCGCTTCTTTTCGCCACGTTGGCGTTGGCTGAGGTGGTGGGTGGCGAGCCGCTCCGACGGTCGCCGAGTTGTCGGCCCACCGCCAGGACAATAGCCATGGACGCGACTAACGTATTGTACCGCGTTCGCTGTTCGACGTCATGACTGAGGATGCACATGCAGGGTGCGACACACGCCTCGGTGGCGCTCGCGGTCAGCTGTAGGCGGAGGCGACGGCCTCGACGAGCTGCGACGCCAGCTCGTCGTGCGTCGGCAGCTCGCCGTCGGCCCACAGCTTGAGCTTGAGTTGGCCTACCTCCACCGCGTCCAGGTCCTCTCCTGCGTCCGTGTGGCCGCGCGCGTGGGCGGCGGCGTGCGTCATGGTGCGCGCCACGTGCTTCCAGATCGCCTTGAGCCCGCGCAGCACGCCGGCGATCAAGTGCGGGTTGGCGACGGCCGCGCGCTTGGCCACCGGGTCCCACGTCGGCACGGCGAAGTACACGCGGAGCACGTGGCCGGGCGGCTTGTCGTCCTTCTCCACCACCAGCAGCACCTCCGTCTGCAGCACAGTAGCCAAGTTAGCGGACACATGAACGAGAATGACTCGAGACGCAGTGGTAGACGCACCGAGGAATTGTCGCCATCTGGGAGGTTGGGTGCGTACAGCTTCATGCCGAACTCGAGGCGACTCTCGGGTCCATGGCGGTCCACGAACGCGTAGTACTGGTAGTCCTCCAGCTGCGCGACTTCGATGCCTGGGACGCCCGAAAGCGGCATGCGGAACACCTGCTTGCGCACGAACGCGTCACTGACCGGCACCACGTTCCGGGCGTGTCGGCTTGAGCCAAGGCTGATTGTCGGCGAGGACGATGAGCCCGAGGTGGTCAGTCGCTGCTTGGGCAGCACACCCCACGCGCCGACGTCCACGTCCATGTTCCCGCTCTGTCGCGGCCCGCGCGATGACCGGAAAAACGCGCACTCGTCCGATAGCAGCGCGTCGAAGAACAGCCGCGGCGTGACGGTGGTGCCTAGGCTCTCCTCCAGAACACGCGAGAACTGCTCCGGAGCGCTCTCGAAGAACGGAACGGCCGTCACCGCCGGCATTTGCGGCGACAGAGCCGAAGATGGCGCTGCGACGAATGCCGGACCCTTCGACTGCTTGCTTCGCTCAAACTTGAACCCACCGCTGGAGGACGTGGACGTCGTGAACACCTTCCACGGCAGCTGGATGGGCAGCGTGGACAACGTCTCCGGCAGCGATTTGGCGTCGCAGATGCTCGACACGAGCGCCTTGACGATCTCCAGCGCGAAGATGCGAGAGATGAACGTGCTGTCTGTGCTGATCGAGGCACTGCGGGACGAAGAAGTCGATGATGCAGACAAGCTCGTGCCTGCAGACTTGCGCTCGATGCTCATCTCCTTCAGCAACTCCATGAGCGCCTGACTCGTGCTTGTGATGCCCTCGAGCGCGCCACGGCGGATCTGCGGGGCGAACATGGTCTCGCGGGAAAAGAAGACGCCTGTACGCACACGAAGCTTGATGGCTGGTGAGCTGGCGCTGCCTTGAGACGCGGTCGGCGCTGCACCGCCGGCTACTGGGACGATCTGGGTTTCCTGGCTCGAGGCTTCGAACTCCACGAGCGTCTCGATCGAGAAGCAATTGCTGTACGGGATGCTGAGCGTGTACAGCTTGGTGCGAAACGTCAGCTTCCGCGGCGCCTCCTCGTTGTCGACAGCCAACGCATTGAACTGGTCGATGGAGATCGACCGCACGGACGTTGCACCGGCACGACCCCGTGAGATCATACTCAAGGCAGTGTCCACGCCCTCATCTGACGCTGACGGCGGTCGGTAGGTTAGCTTCCGCACGAACCCAAAGTGCGGGTGCGCGTGCCATTCGCTCAGCGGAAGCGCCGGCTTGCTAGGCGACGCTGATGGTGACGCTGACGCTGCCGTCGGTAAAGACGAGTGAATGACGCCGCTGTCATCTCGTGCGTCTCTCTTTGCCTCACTCGAAGCTACCACCGAGGTCGCTTGAGTTGAGGCTGATGATGAGAAGGAAGGCACTGATGTCCACGATCTGTCGAGCGCCGCCGCCGCTGCTGCTGCTGCTTGAGCGCGATACTTTTCCCGACTGGCAGCAGGCAGCACCGCCTCCAGCAGATCGGCCAGGTCGCAGTTATCGACAACTGTCTCCAACACATCTGTCAAGTTGGCTTCGTCCAGTTCGAAGAAGCTTGAGCTGCGCTCATCCAAGATCCAAGGCAGGTGGACAGCAGCGCGTTCGCGCTTGACCAGGACTGGCGGCTGGAACGCTGTTCCTTGGGCGATGGGGATGTGGCTCGACGATCGCAGCAGTTGCTGCCGAAGCCGCCAGCTCGGGAGTGACATCGACTTGGTCATCGTCGAACCCGGTGGTGGCGATGAGGACGAGGACGATACACCCTCAGCTTCGGTTGCTTCAGCAAGGGCCGAGCGGTCGAATGCCGACAGATCCGGCGAGTACACGAGCGACAGCGCATTAGCGAAGTTCTTGGACAGGTACACGGCGCTGTGTCGGTCCGGGCCAGCAGGTCCGTGACTGCTACTCAGGCTGATGTTGCTGCCGCTCGCACTCAGAGGTTGCGATCCGATCTCGGTCAAAGAGGAGCGGTGGCTGTTGCGCGACCCGGATTGACTGGAGCCGGGTCCTCCGTGGTTCGCCACGCGGCGGTTCTTGGCCAGCCACATGCCCTTCCCGAAGCGCGCCGAGCACAAGATGAGGTAGATCTGTGGCGAGGCTTTGGTCCCGCTCTTCGTGTGCTGGTTGGCGTCCCCATTGGCACCGCTGTTGGTCTCGTCACTAGCGTTTCCGCCTTCGTCGTCACGACGCTGGAGCACGCGGAAGGCCTCCCATGCGTTCAGTTTTTTGCTGGTGAGCACGATGCGGCCCACGAAGTTCTGGCCGATGTATCGCTGGTGGATGGCCGAATGGAAGCCCCAGTGGTGCGTCTTACCTTTGACGATGTGGAATAGACACGACGCGTCCGGCGTGCGCGTGAACACGAGCTTGCGCTGGTGGTTGACCTTGAGGAAGCTGCCGGTCACCGGGTCCATGAAGTACAGCGGCGCGTCCGCCGCGGCCGACCCGCCGCTCAAGATGCTCCGAAAGACGTGGTCGACGAGGTTCTCGCGCACCTGCTCGTACAGCGACTTGTTGGTCGTCGCGGACGACATGACCTCCGAGGTCATGGCCGAGGTGCGGCGCGGGTCGAGCGTCCCCACGCGGCGCAGGCTGGACGCGCTGTACGTGGGCGGCAGGCGCTCGCTGAAGGCCTTGAAGAGCTCGGCGCGCGCCTCCCGCAGCGCCGCGTCGGCGTCGTCGCGCTTGGCGAGCGCCGCGCTCGGGTCGACGAGCCGCACGAGCAGTTCCCAGGCCGCCTCGAACAGCACGAAGCCCGCGCGCTCAGCCACCACGTTGGCCGCCAGCACCGTCGGAAGCAGCGCGAAGAAGGCGACGCGCACGGCCGGCGCACCTTCCAGTAGCCCAAGCCGCGCTGCCGCGCACAGGATGGCGGCGCTTGCGACGAACGACGCGGCCGCCAGGTGTCCGCTCCTCGCCATCGCCGCGGCGTCTACGAGGCCGTCCGCGGGGCGGGGGGGGGGAGACGGACGCTTGGAGGAGAGAGTCGCGGGCTGCAGTCGACTAGTGAGCGCGGGAGGACGCGCTAGCTGCAGGGGGAGAGCGGCAAGTGGCGCCGACCGAGGAGCTGCTTCGGCCCCGCGATTGCGGCGGTCGCGATGCGCGTTTGATGACGGCTCGACGCGCCAGTGGGCGGAATAGCGCGACAGGATTGGTGAAAAAGGTGTATTACACAAGTGTATCTGCACGACTATTGGTGGAAAAACGAGTTCAAGTCGCAAGTGGACTCATGGTCAAACACCAGATACCGTATCTTCGTTTGCATGTTTTGACCGTAATTCGTAGGCGTAACTGTCTTTTTGTGTCTGTATGCGGAGCAGTGAGGATGCGCCAAATGACGGTTTGCGGGTGTCGACGCGCTTCAAGGTGTTTTCGCGGCGGGCTTCGGCTCGCCAGCGACGCGGAGCGTGAACTCGGCGAAGCTGCGGCCCTGGATGCGTGCGATCTCCAGCTCCAGCTTGGACGGCACGCGTTCGTCGTGGCCGGCGACGGTGCCAGCTCCCCAGAGACTACCTCCGTGCACTTCCGTCACGTTGTCGAGCAGCGGGGAGCGGAACCCGAGCGGCACGAAGACCATGCCCTGGTGCGCGAAAAAGGGCATCATGGACAGCGCCGTGGTCTCCATGCCGCCACCGAGGGAGCTCGTGCTCGCGAACACGCCGCAGGGCTTGTCGATCAAGCTCCTCTTAACCCACAGCTGACCGCACGCGTCCATGAGCACCTTGAGTTGCGAGGGCATGGACCCGAAGCGGGTCGGGATCCCGAAGAGAATGCCGTCCGCATCGCTCAGCGTCTGCGGCGTCGCCACCGGATGGTCGAGCTTGGGCGACGCGTTCATCTTGTCCAGCACGACGTCGGGCAGCGTCTCCGCCACTTGGAACAGCTGCGCTTGTGCACCAGGCACAGCGTCCACCGCCACCTTGATCGTCTCCGCCAGCGTGGAGATGTGGCGGTGCAGCGAGTAGTAGACGATGGCGATCCGGACCATGGCGAGTGTGTTTGGGGGCTTCGGTTGGCACCTGGGAGTGGATTGAAGAGTGAGGAGAAGCTTCAGACGGCTACAAGGATCGGAAGACTGAAGCATGGCGTTGAGAGGAGCAGGTGATGCCTGCATCAATGCGCATTGATCGTCATTCCTCGCTGGAAACAAGTCAGATTGCATCATCATTCACCTGTAACAGTACATTGATTACCATTTAAGGCATTACTACCTGAAGAAATGACTGATAAGAACTGTATTAGTACATTCAATACTGTAAACATTGTCCTAGATAAGTACATTGGGAAAGTGTAGCCATTACATAATGAAAGTTCTATTCTTGACGAGCAGCGCTTGCCAAGCCTCGCACCGGGGTTTCAGGCCGTCGCACCACAATCAGTGGGGCTATAAATACACAGCAGAGATGTTCCTCCAGGCTGCGCTGTCCCTTTCGAGTCTCACTCGCCGTCTTCTCCAGCTGAGACCCCACCAACCTGTCGAAAACCGCGATCGATCTGCCATGCATACCAAGACGTTTCCTCTGCACGGGTATGAGCGCTTCTTCGCGATGGACCGCAACTCCAGCGCGCGACTGGCTCACGTCCTCACCGTACGTGGAGATACCCCTGCGCTGCTGGAGCACTTGCCGCTGGCGGTGATGAGCACGTTCAACCTGCACCCCAAGATGCGCGCAGTGCTGCTCCCCGGTGTCTCTCCCCAGAAGGTCATGATCTGTCCACCGCTGCTCGACGCATCGGAGCTGGAGGCTGTCTACGCGGTCCGCGACTGCGCTCGCAGCAAGCGCCAGTCAAGCAGTGCCGGAGACGAGCTTGCCGAGATTGGACATGGTCGTGGAAGCCTCGGCTCGGACTCGCTCGACTGGATGGCGTTCGTTGAGAACGAGTGTGAGAAAACCATTGACCGGGAGAAGGACTTCCCGTACTCATTCTGCGTGCTCACGGACAGCGATACACCTCAACTCGCTCGGATCGTGCTTTTCTCCGACAACTACATGTCTGACGCGGTGTCGGGGATCCTCGTGCTCGAGACGGTTCTAAAGCAGCTCATGGAGGCTGCGAAGAGCAACGGGCTTGCTCCTCACAAGCCTCACACATTGCCGCTTCACGGATCCCTGTACGAGTCGATGCACTACGTGAACCCGTGGCTCGGAGTGCTCAACGAGGTCGTGTCCAAGTTTGTGCTCCAGCCGCTGGCCAACTTCGAGAGCTCGGGTTTCACGCCAGTGATGCCCGTGCAGCGCGAAACCCAGCAGGATTACAACGGCACACCTCCTGTGCCTCGGAACCCCAGCTTCGCATTGTTCTCGACCGGCTCGCCTGAGAACATGCAGCGTGCGCTGGAGCGCTGCCAAGAGCACGGTGTGAGTCTGCAGGGAGCGTTGGTGGCCGCTGCGGCGCTAGCAGTTGGCATGATCAAGTACAACGGGTGCCTGGCAGCGTGTGAAAGCGATCTGCGCTTCAAGATGGAGGTGGACGCCGACATGCGTTCCCAGATCAGTCACGACGGGGTGGTGGGGCTCTACTCTGCCAGGGGCGGTCTGGTGTTCACAAGCAGTCAAGGCGTGGCTGCTCGCTCTACGTCCTTCTGGGCGTTAGCGCGCACTGCTGATCACGAGTGGCAGTGTGCGCTTGAAGGGCACGAGATGAAGCTCCAGTCTCTGTTCGTCAACGAGACGCTCAACGTAGAGCATGGACCATCTTCGCTCCGTGCGGCCAACAGCATTGTGTGCGACACAGCGCTGACTTGCATCGGCCCGACGGCCTGGACCATCCAAGAGCTGACAGTGAACGCGGCTGGTGCTTCGGTGAGCGTTGACAGCCTCCACGTTTACAAGTCGCTCCCATCGCTCGCGGCCGCGGCATCGCTATTCGTGACGACCACTTCGGGCTTCAACTACTCGCTTATGCACAAGCTCGAGCCCCTCGCCGCCAAAGAGTTCTTCCACTGGTTCGTGCAGTGCGTGGAGCACATGGGCGAGTTGACTCCGACCGAGCCGCTGGCGCAGGTCGCGAGCCGACTCAAGGAGCTGGAGGCGCTCGGCGAGATGGTGCAGCTCGACGACACTGAGGAGTAGTTGCCCAGGAAACGCACTCACGCCAGCGCACGAACTCCATGATGGAGGAAAGAACCGCGTCAACAGAGAAATGTGCATCGTCAACAAAGAAGAGCTTACAGGGAGTAACGTCGTCTGGCGGCTGTTATCAGGGAGTAATCCAGAACAGACAATGATGACTCGCCGCGCCTTTCATTTGTGTAGTCGCATCTCCAAGCATTGACGTTGTTGCTCTTCCGGCTTCGTCCGCGAGAGCGATCGTTGGACAGAAACGCTCGCCGGAGTGTCCAACGCGCTCAGCATCCAGTTTCTCATGGTCGGTGGGGTCACAGCTTCTCTCCTTCGCGAGCAGCTGAGTGGGTAGCGTTCTTGCTGCAGCCAACTCGGCGCCACAGGGCAGGTGAAGATGGGCAAGGGATGGCAACGCAACGGACAAGTACAAGTATTTCAAAGATCGGGTTGGAAGCATCGGATCAACTCAAGTTGTGTATATCTCACCTCCAAACCACGACGGTCAATGACACCCTTCTCTCCGTAGTGTCATTGAATTGGTTGCAGCGACTTGCAGTCGGGTCGCCCGCATCTTCACTCCGTGTCACACGCCTGCAAGCCACGAGCTCAAGATCCAAAATTTTCACGCGAGTGACTCAAATGAACATGGCGTTCAATGATTAATACGGAAGCCTTTTTGCTGTTTCCATCTGCGGGAAATCCACTTCATATGCGACGTGACTTTGGCGAAATCTGTGGCTCGGGAGGCGTCTCGGGGCGGGAGAATCCACGGGATGAAGACGGAGCTCGGGCATAGGAAGGTGCCCATCGCACAGGAAAGCGAGTCTTCTCACCCAACATGAGAGACTGAGTGCACTTGCTGGGATGTCATCGAACATCGAATAACGTTCGCGTCTGTTTCCCCATAGTGCAGGGGAGGGCACAGCTGTGCACCCATGTGAGATCCGCTGTGCTGGACCATGTGATTGAAGTGTTCACTTTCCAATTCGCCTCGACCTACTCACATCGCCAACAAATACCTGCCAGTTGTACAACTGAAACCAGTGCACAATGCGATCTGTCTCGGCCATTCTCATCGCTCTCGCTGCCGCTGCTGCACCAAGCTTCGGCAACGCAGACTTCACCGTGTCCTCTGCGACGACCACGCAGAGCGGATCGAGCTACGTGCGACAGTGGACGCTCACAGCCTCGGGCTCCAACGCAAACTACATCGATCAGATCACGATCGAGACG
>JAADYH010000926.1:0-12576 GCA_023338125.1 Phytopythium aichiense | reverse complement strand
GACGACTTGCTCAAGCTCGACCAGTCCTTCTTCTACTCGTGCTGCTCGGCTACGTTGCAGAGTACGGAGGTGGGAGATCGCCAAGTGCGCGAGCGAGGAGGTCACAGTCGTTTGGAGATCAAGCATCCCGAGCTCTACAGGACTATTGCTGACTACTGGGAGGGGCGAAGACATGTATCCAGCTATACGCCCGTCACGAGCTTCAAGTACGGTGGTGCTTCACTGAACGAGACGGCCAAGCTGATGGCCTCAATGTAGGTGTTAAAGGCGCCCGGGGACGCCGGCGACTTGATCGGCGTAGCCGCCTCCATCGTGGCTTGGGGGAGATCGCGAAACTTGAGAAGTGAGCGAGGCGAGGGACGGAGGGTGTTGTGTGGAGCTGTGCGCCGGCTCAAGGAGAGGGACCGACCTGCGTGTGAACGTACACGTCAACCAATTCTCCAGTCGTCTGGTGGCGAGTGTACGACGTCAACTCCCTTGAAGCGGCACGAAAACGAGTCAGCCCCACGATGACAAGGCGGGATTGAGTTTTGCCACGGGACCTTCTTGAAGTCATCGACGGGCTCAACTGCCGAAATATAATTTTGGGATGGATGCGAGGTCTATGTTGGGCATTCTGATTTCAACGACATTTTATTGCTTGTGTCATTACTCCAGATAGATGTTTGAATGAAACCCAAAGTGATGCACCATGAAAGGAGCTGTAAACCCAGGGATGGCGAGCTGGATCGTCTCTGCTGCTTTGTCGATGACAAGCGTGAGTGGGGCTGAGCTTTGGCTGTGATTGGGCGGTTTGGGCGGATCAGCAGGTTGCGGAGCTTCAATGTGCTCACGAGAGCCCGAATCCTGCGATGTGAAATTCCCAAAACAAACTCAAGCAGGATCATGCAATGGAAAACTCGGCAACGCTGGGGAGCAAAGGCGCTCTCTCTGCTGGCCCGAGCCTGCGAATCGAAGCACACGGCTCAAAATGCCTGTTTGTTCAAGTGATGGGCGAGCTGACCCGCTGCAATTTGATGGAGTCCCGTCTTGAGTATCTATCAAATCCATTTTGATTTCCGTCCATCACATCGCTGTTCCGTCTGCCGATTCGCTGTATTCTTACACATTTCCACCAATCCTATCCTTGATATACATGTTTAACATGAATTACCACCAATCACATCACACGCCACTAGCCGATGTTGAACGAACGCCCAACGCACCTCACTCCCCGATTTGCCAAGCAAGCAAAGCGAGAAAAGCACCCCAAGACACCCAAGCCGCAAGAAGAGCCGGAGACGAATGCCGCGCGTGTTCCGCTTCGCGATTGACCGCGGCGGCACCTTCACGGACGTGTACGCCGAGGTGGACGTGCTGGGCGCCGATGGCCGCGTCGAGCGTGTCGCGCCGTGCGTCATCAAGCTGCTGTCCGAGGACCCGGCCAACTACCCGGACGCCCCGCGGTGAGGCGCTTGCTGCTGGTAGAACGCGCTCTGTAGTCGGATCAGCGCGCTCACGGGGTCTGCGAGTGTGCAGGGAGGGCATCCGGCGCGTGCTGGAGCTCATGACGGGCGAGCCACACCCGCGCGACCGCCCCGTCGACACGTCCCGTATCCAGTCCATCCGAATGGGTGCGTCGACCGCCGGGTTGTCTGTCTGTCGTATGGTCGCTGGGAACTGACAGCCGTACGCACTGTACTATGTGCCAGGCACGACGGTCGCGACGAACGCGCTGCTGGAGCGGCAGGGCGAGCGCACGGTGCTCGTGACCACCAAGGGCTTCCACGACCTGCTCTACATCGGCAACCAGTCGCGGCCCAAGATCTTCGACCTCGAGATCCGCATGCCCGACGTACGGCACGACCGCTCCAGCTGTTTATGCTGTTAGTTGCCATCTGATAGATTCTGTGCGAATGTGTGTGTGTGTGCTGGTTGCGGCCGTGCAGATGCTGTACGAGTCGGTCATCGAAGTCGACGAACGCTTACACATCGTCAGCGACAAGGAGCAGCGTCTGGACAGCGACATCAAGGGTGTCAGTGGCGACTACATCCGAGTTGCCAAGCCCATCGACGTGGACGCGCTGGAGCAACAGCTGCAGGTGCGCCATGCTCGGCGATGCTTCTTTGATGCAGCAGCGAAGCTCACTGCTCTTGCTTGACAACAGTCCGCGAAGGACAAGGGTATCCAGAGCGTGGCGATTGTGCTATTGCACTCGTACACGTTCCCAAAGCACGAGCTGGACGCGTTCAAAGTGGCCGAGGCGATCGGCTTCGAGCAGATCTCGCTCTCGTCAGAGGTGATGCCGATGATCAAGGCCGTTCCGCGCGGGTTCACCACTTGCGCGGACGCTTACCTGACGCCCGTCATCAAGAAGTACGTCGCCTCGTTTTGCGCCGGCTTCGATGACGGACTGGAGAACGTCAAGATTAGCTTCATGCAGAGCGATGGCGGGCTGGCGCGCATGAAGCACTTCCACGGCCATCGCGCCATCCTCTCTGGCCCTGCTGGTGGTGTCGTTGGCTATGCGCGAACTACCCGGCCGCCAAACTCGGACTCTTCCGTTCATCCCGCGGTGATCGGGTTCGACATGGGCGGCACGTCGACCGATGTCTCTCGATTCGACGGCAAGTTCGAGCACGTTCTGGAGAGCGTCACGGCAAATGTCCCGGTCCGTGCCCCGCAGCTGGACATCCAGACGGTCGCCGCTGGCGGTGGCTCGCGACTCTTTTACAAGAACGGCATGTTTATCGTCGGCCCGGAGTCGGTGCGCGCTCACCCTGGACCGGTTTGCTACCGCAAGAACGGGTTCCTCAGCGTGACCGATGCGAACCTGGTCACTGGCCGCATCTTGCCCGACTTCTTCCCCAAGATCTTCGGACCGAATGAAGACGAGCCCCTTGACGTCGAAGGCTCGCGCAAGGCGTTCACCGAGTTGACGAACGAGATCAACGCGAGCCTTGTTGGTACGGACGCACCTGCGTACTCCGTCGAAGAAGTGGCCTCCGGCTTCCTTCGAGTCGCCAACGAGGCGATGTGCCGTCCCATCCGCAATCTGACCCAGAACAAAGGATTCGACATCAGCACGCACATCCTCGCGTGCTTCGGAGGCGCCGGGCCGCAGCATGCCTGCTCTATTGCCAAGGCGCTGGGTATGTCCAAGGTGTACATCCACCGATACAGCGGTATCTTGTCGGCGTACGGCCTCAGTGTTGCGGACAGCGTCGTGGACAAGCAGCGGCCGTCCTCCGCAGAGTACAGTGCCGCGAACAAGCCCGCGTTGGTGTCATCGCTGAACCAACTGGCAGAAGACGTGCAGAACGAGCTCGTGGGGGATGGTTTCAGTCGTGAAGACATCCAGCTGCAGTACTTCTTCAACATGCGCTACGAGGGCACGGACAATGCTGTCATGACTCGCGGGCCGGTTGGTGAAAAGGGCATTGCGCTTGCTAGCAACGCCGACCAGCTGCTGGCTTTCGATTTCGAGGCATCGTTCATCAACAAGTACCAGCGTGAGTTTGGCTTCGTTCTCCAGAACCGCGCGATCCTCATTGACGACGTCCGCGTGCGCGGCACGATCTCTCCCGAGCTGGTCGACACGTCACCTGCCGACTCAAATGCCAAGGAAGGAAGCTCGGTGCGGAAGTGTGCTCCTCACTCGCAGACCAAGTTTTACTTCGGCGAAGACAAGGTCTGGAAGGACATCCCGGTCTACCTCCATGAGGAGCTGCTGCAACAGCGTGGGGCGAAGTACTCGGGCCCTGCAATCATCATGCAGGGCACGGCGACGGTTGTGATCGAGCCGAACTGGGAAGTGCAGGTGCTCGACTCGGGCGATCTGTTCCTTGAGTTCGCGGGCGAAAACCACTCGTCGCTGCTCAAGCAAACCACTGCGATCGTGGAGCCTTCTCAGGTTCCGCTCGACTCCATCCAGCTCTCGGTGTTCTCGCACCGCTTTATGGGGATCGCTGAGCAAATGGGACGTACACTCGCGCGAACGTCCGTGTCAGTCAACATCAAGGAGCGACTCGATTTTTCGTGCGCGCTGTTCGGACCTGACGGCGGACTGGTCGCGAACGCGCCGCATCTTCCTGTCCACCTCGGTGCCATGCAGCAAGCGGTTCGTCACCAGCTCAAGTACTGGGGGAACGACTTGGTGGACGGAGACGTCCTCGTGTCGAACCATCCCCAGCTCGCGGGTGGCAGCCACCTGCCGGACATCACGGTTATTACGCCGGTGTTCACCAAGGCGTCGAACAAGATCGAGTTCTTCGTTGCGAGCCGCGGACATCACGCTGACATCGGCGGCATCGCGCCGGGCTCGATGCCTCCGCTTTCCAAGACGCTGTCCGAGGAAGGCGCAGCCATCATTGCGTTCAAGCTCGTTGACGGCAAGGTGGGCGAGTTCAAGGAGAAGGAGATCACGGACATTTTGCTGCAGAAGGGCTTGCTGGACGATGCCGGCAAGCCACGGATCGGCACACGCAACCTTCGCGACAACCTCTCGGACCTCAAGGCGCAGGTCGCGGCCAACCAGCGCGGCGTGGTGCTTATGAACGAGCTGTGCGTCGAGTACTCGCTCCCCGTGGTGCAGGCGTACATGACGTACATCCAGCAGGCGGCGGAGCTTGCTGTGCGGAACATGCTTAACGAGTTCTCGCTTGCACAGCAGCTCCCAGAGGTCGGCAGTGTCTCGGCAGAGGACTTCATGGACGACGGCACCAAGATTGCGCTGCGCATCACCATCGACCGCCGCTCCGATTCCGCCGTCTTCGACTTCACCGGCACTGGGCCGGAGGTGTTTGGCAACGTGAACACGCCGCCCGCAGTGACGTACTCGGCCATCATCTACTGCCTGCGATGCTTGTTGCCCGGTGAAGACTTGCCACTGAATCAGGGCTGCTTGACGCCGATCGAAGTCATCTTCCCGGAGAATGGCAGCATCCTGAACCCGAGCGCGAACGCTGCCGTGGTCGGCGGCAATGTGCTCACGAGTCAGCGCATCACGGACGTGATTCTCCGAGCGTTCAGCGCGAGCGCGGCGTCCCAAGGCTGCATGAACAACTTGACGTTCGGCAGCGCGGCGCTCGGTGGGTACTACGAGACGATCGCCGGCGGCGCTGGCGCTGGCCCGAGCTGGCACGGACGTAGTGGCATCCACACGCACATGACCAACACGCGTATCACGGACCCAGAGATCTTGGAGAAGCGCTATCCGGTCACGCTGCGCGCCTTCCACCTGCGTGAAGGATCGGGCGGCAACGGACGCTTCCGCGGCGGTGATGGTGTCGTGCGCGAGCTCGAGTTCCTGCAGTCCATGACGGTCAGCATCCTGTCGGAGCGCCGCGCGTTCCAGCCGTACGGACTGAACGGCGGCGAACCCGGAGCGCGCGGGGTCAATTTGCTGACGCGCGCGGACGGCCGCGTGCTCAACTTGGGCGGTAAGAACACGGTCGACGTGGCGCCGCACGAGATCCTGACCATCTACACGCCCGGCGGCGGCGGCTACGGCGTGGTGTGAGGCGCTGGAGACGACGAGAAGGGATCGCCGACAGCATCGTGACGGTGTGCGTTTGCTCCTGTGTGGTGTGTCTCTACTTAGTTACGCGGCTGCTTTGTCTACGGACTCTCGCTGTCCTCCATCTTCTCGCTGTCCTCCGCCTTCTCGCTGGCCGGCTCCGCCTTGCGGCTGCCCTTGGCCTTCCTCCCCCGCCCCGACGTCGCGCGGCGCTCCAGGTACTCGTCCATCTCGACCTCAAAGTCCTCCAGGAAGCGCTCGTGGCGCTCCTTGACCGCCGCCCTCGTCTCCTTCGGGTCCCTCTTCCTCCCGACAGGAGCCTCCAGCGCCGACGGGTACAGGCAGTAGCGCGCGCTGTGTCCAATGTCGCCGCAGTTGGCACAGATGACGGGCAGCAGGCAGTTGCGCGCCACGTGCCCCCGCTCGCCGCAGTTGCGGCACACGCGGTCGGCGTCCGTCTGCCGGCGCAGCAGCTGCTGGAACTTGCGCTCGCGCGCGCGGCCGCTGTCCAGCGCCTCGAGCTGGTGCTCGTAGTCCAGCGACTCGTCTGGCACCTCGAGCAGGCGGCGGCGCACCGTGCGGCTGATCGACCGGCTGCGCCGTTGGCTCTCGCGCGACGGCCGGCGCCGCGAGAACCGGCGCGCTAGCTCCGCGCGTTCCTCTTCGTCCAAGCCGCCTTCGTGATCGTGCTCGCGGCTGTGCTCGCCGTCATGCTTGTCGCCTTCGCCGTCCTTGTCCTCGTCCTCCGCCGTCTCCTTGTCCTCATCCGAGTCGCTGTCGCTGTCCGAGTCGCTGTCCGAGTCGCTGTCGTCGCCTCCACCGTCTTGCGTGTCTTTGCCCTCGGAACCGACGTGGGCGGCCTCGGCGTCCTCCATCTGCGCGCGGAACTGCTGCGAGTGCTGCAGCAGGCGCTCGAACGCGTTCAGCTCGCCGTTGACGCGCGCCGCGCCGCCCTGCGGCTCCTCCTCGTCGCCGCCGCCCGCCGAGAACGCGCGCAGTTGCGCCAGCCGAAGGCGCTGGGCCACCGCCGCCGACCGCCCCGCAGACCCGCCAGCCGCCCGCCGCAGCGCCACCGCCAGCCGCCTCGGTGCCAGCATATCGCCTCCAAAGTTCCAGGCAGATACCGAATGCTTGGACGCCAATGAACTCCCCAGTGACTTATTGGGTGGAATACCCATCTATGATTGGCTGAAATGACGTATAGTTCCATTGTTCAGTTATGCGTGATCATTGGCTGAAATAGTGCATAGATATACTGTCAACATCCGGTTAGGTGCGAAAGGAGGGATACGGTACACCTTGGGCTTGACGAGAAAAACAAGGGGGCGAGGAGCGCACGACCCAAGCAACGACACGCGAGGATCGACGATCGCCGCGCGCGACGGACGTCTGCAGGCGACACGCGGGTGCTGGGAGCGAGCGCAGGGACACACACGCACAGAGGACAAGTAGACGGCCGCGCCCGTGCTGCTCCGGCCGCGAACAGCCGCGTACAAGCCGCGTAGCGAGCGATTGAAGCCGGCGACCGACCGACCGACCGTCGACCCGCGAGCATGAGTCTGCTGGCATCGCGCGTGCTGCCCACGGACGTCGAGATCCGCGACGTGTGGGCGGACAACCTGGACGACGTGATGAAGACGAT
Source organism: Phytopythium aichiense (assembly GCA_023338125.1). Classification (NCBI taxonomy): domain Eukaryota; phylum Oomycota; class Peronosporomycetes; order Pythiales; family Pythiaceae; genus Phytopythium; species Phytopythium aichiense. Next base: position 5,436 of record JAADYH010000926.1, on the reverse strand, counting down.
CCGCGAGGTGGTGCAGCGCAACTGCTACGTGGCCATGGACACGGAGTACCCGGGCGTGGTGGCGCGGCCCATCGGGTCGTTCACAACGTCGACCGACTACCAGTACCAGACGCTGCGCTGCAACGTGGACCTGCTGCGCATCATCCAGCTGGGCGTCGCCTTCTTCCACGAGGACGGCACGTACATGAGCGACCTGCCTGTGTGGCAGTTCAACTTCAAGTTCTCGCTCAGCGAGGACATGTACGCGCAGGACTCGATCGAGATCCTCAAGCAGGCGGGCATCGACTTCGCCACGCACGAGGACAAGGGCATCGAGGTCGCGCGCTTCGGGGAGCTGCTCGTGCCCTCAGGCCTCGTGCTCGGCGACAACATCAAGTGGGTCTCGTTCCACGGCTCGTCCGACTTTGGCTACCTGCTCAAGGTCTTGACGTGCGCGCCGCTGCCAGCCGAGGAGGAGACCTTCTTCGACCTGCTGCACACGTACTTCCCCTACACGTATGACCTCAAGCACGTGGCTATGGACTTCGACAAGATGGGCGGCCTCAGCCGCCTGGCCGAGGACCTGCAGGTCGAGCGGATAGGCACCATGCACCAGGCCGGCTCGGACGCGCTGCTCACGGCCGCCACCTTCTTCAAGATGGTCGAGGTCTTCTTCGACGGTAAGGTTGACAACGCCGCCAAGTACTCGGGCCACCTCTACGGACTCGGCACCAACAACAACGGCTTGAGTTACGTGGGCTGAGCCCTCGGCGGGGACGTAGGACTTAGCAGCAGACACAAGACAGGGACGGGAGCCAGCTGTGAGTTGGCAGGGCTGCCCAGCGGTGCAGGATCTTCGAGTGCCGGACGGCCATGGGACGGGATCATGTCGTGCCGGCGGAGCAAACAGGAGCGTGGAGGATGGAAGAATACAGCGTCCCGAACGTGAAAAGACAAGGTGGTTGTGCTGTTCGTGCTGAGAAACAGATCACAGGACCGGAGCTGGATCCACTGAGAGCAAACGTGCGATGCGTCGGACTGCAATGCGGTGCCAACGTGCACCTCACCTTGGGTCGAACGGGTGAGCTGAACTCCTAATGGGTGCAGAAGTGCAGCGTTTCTCTTCCCAGTTGCTCAGTTGTGAACCCACCGGTCGACCGCCTGGAATGATGCATTCCACGGCGCTTGGGCTCATAAAGAGCAGCTGAGAGATTATTCAGGGTGAGTTGTCAGGTATGTAGTCACTGTCTCTCACTTTCATTTCGACCACGTGGAGCAAGCTACGCCCGCCCTTGGCAGCTCCTGAGGCAGTTCTTCAAAGGAGTCGTTGTACTCCCTTACTCCACCTGGAGACGCGAGGAAGTCAGGGGTCCGTCATGTCCACGAGCTGCACGGCCGAGCCCAAGACGTTCTCCTACTCGTGCGGAGGCGTGTGCGAGGACGAGTACAGCCCCTGCGTCGCGTTCAATGCGTCCGACTCGAGCTGCGCGGACTGCGTCGAAGACGCGGACGGAGTCTGCAAGTACCATTGCTTCTCCTTCTTGGATGGCACGCCCTACTGGGCCTTCCTGGTCGAGTTCGGCGCGTACCAAAGCGCGCAGGAGGTGGCGGCGCGCATGACAGACAGCTCCTTCGACGAGCAAGTCGCGGGTCTCAAGAATGAATCCGTCGACTACTGGCACTACAGCAACGACCTGCTCACGCGCTTCTCGGCGCTCGACATCCCGTCCTACGTCGACACCATGTGGGTTGTTAGCGCTTTTTTCTCTCGTCAGAGACCGACTCATGCGTCTTTGCTTTCGATGCTGGGCACCCTGCCAGCATCATCGCAGGGGGCTCGTCCACCAACTCGACAGGCTACATTCGCGGCAAAGTCGCGGACCTGACGTTCAGCAGCGACCTTGCCAGCTCGTACAGCAGCGTGAAGGAGGTCGGACTCAAGAGTCTCAACCTCGAGGGCTCAGAGGACACGCTAGTGACGCTCCTGCCACCGAACGCCGAGTTCGTGCAGCTCAGCAACGTGCTGCTGTCGTCCATACCTAGCGGACTCGGCGACTTGGCGGCGCTCCAGCACCTGTACGTTAAATGGACGCTGACAGGCGCGTCCATTGACTTGCTAACGGCGACGTCGTTGTCTTTAGGTGGCTCGATACCAACTACATCGAGACGGTCGCGAGCTCGGACGCACTCGAAAACATCGTGGGACTGTGAGTTTCATGTTAGTACCACTTGAACTCTAGCCGACCACGACTCACTGATGTGTCACTGATGGTGTCCTGCTGCCGACTGCAGCAACCTCAGCCACAACAGCCTCACAACATTCGAGGCCACGTTTCCAGGTCTCGAAATACTGTGAGTGAAGTGTCTTGCAGTACTTGAACGGGGTGCCAAGATCTCACAGTCGGCGACGGCGCGTTGTCGAGCAGAGACCTATCTCACAACAGCTTGACTGCGATCCCGGCCAGCGTCTTCGACCACGGCAGCCTCGTCAATCTGTACGTGCACATGGAGGGCTGTGTATCAGAAGGAAACCTATCACTGACGAACTCGTTTTCAACCAGCAACTTGACTGGCAACTCGTTTGCATCGCCAACGCTCACGTCCAGCCAGGTGACGTTTCTACTCGCGCTGGACCAACTGACGCTCTCGCAGACGGACTTCTCGGACGTGCTCGACTGCAGTACTGGCGATACGGAGGTCGCCATCAGCTCCGAGTTGAGCGTCTGCGTCGTCGGTGGTGTGGAAACCTTACCGTCCACGGCATCGTCGGCGTCGTCGGCGTTGTCGGGCTCGTCATCGTCATCCTCGTCGTCGTCGTCGTCGACACCAGTGCCCAGCCCGTCTCCAAGCACAGGGCTATCCTCGACCGCTATCATCATCATCATCGCAGCGAGCGTCATCTTCATCCTGCTGGTTGCGCTGGTAGTGCTGTGTCTTTGGCTACGCCGTCGCCGGAAGCTCGATGAACAGCAGATGATCGATACGCCAGCGCCAGCAACAAGGTCTGCTCCGTACGAGCACCAACGTGAGTCCACGTCACCCGTGTCGATCGATTCAAGAGCTGGGCGACCGATGGTAGTTCCACCGCCGAAACGCATCTTGGAGTCATCGAGTGGGTTCATGTCCGACCCATTGACGGCGACGGCGACATCGACTGCGTCGGCGTCTCAAGCAAATCGCACTTCCAGTAGCCGCCATCACTCTCACTCGACCGCCGCCACGGTCACCAACCCGGGCTTGCTGGCGACGCAGTGGCACTTGCTGGATGTGACCAACCTGCCGCTCAAGAAGCTGGACGAGCGCGCCATCATCGACGTCCGCAAGCTCGGGAGCGGCGGGTTCTGTGTCGTCTGGCTCGTGAGCTACAAGACGCCGGACTTTCTGGCGTCCAAGAGGCTCAAGGGCGACAACGTGTCGAACAGGGACGTGCAAGCGTTCGTCGCTGAGCTCACGCTTGTGGCCACGCTCTCGCATCCGAGCATCATCGGCTTCGTTGGCGCTGCGCACGCGCCGAAGTGGCCAGGGAACATCCAGGGGCTGTTCGAGTTCGCGGAAGGCGGCGACTTGCGCGACCACCTCGTGCGAACCGCAGGGTCGACGTCTCCCCCTCCGCCATGGACGCTCGAGAAGCTCCAAATTGCCAAGGACGTGGCCGCTGCGCTTGCGTACGTGCACTCGTTCTCGCCGCCGATCGTGCACCGCGACCTCAAGTCGCGCAACGTGCTGCTGACGGCGGAGACCCGCGCCAAGCTCACGGACTTTGGCGTCGCGCGCGTGCAGTCGGCCAGCAACACGATGACGGCGGGCGTCGGCACCGGCCGGTGGCTCGCGCCCGAGGTCATCTACGGCAACGGTGACTACGACCAGTTCGCCGACATTTACTCGTTCGGCGTGCTGCTCTCCGAGCTCGACTCGCACGCCATCCCGTACGCGGAGGCGCGCAACTCGGACGGCCGCGAGCTGATGGAGGTGGCCATCCTGCACCTGGTGGCTCTCGGGTCGCTGCGTCCGTCGTTCGGTGCCGAGTCGCCGCCTGAGGTCGTGGCACTGGCCAAGCGCTGCCTTGCCTTCAACCGCCGCGAACGACCAACGGCCAAGCAGGTTGTGTCCATGCTCGAGGCCATCGAGCGCCAGCTCTTCTCGTACGTCATCTAGAGTTCATGTCAGCGCATTCAGACCATTCGCACAGCTCGGAACGCGCGTGGGAAACAATGCAAAGCGGCGGGTGGTCGCATTTGGACTCCTGTCGGAGAGTTCGCTAGCTCCACTACACGTCACGAACCCGCCAGCTTGAGCTCGAGCTGCCCTCCTAGTTCTTCTGGATGAACGAGACGAGGTCGTTGATCGCACCCGACTTGACGCTGCACTTGACGAACGTCACGGCGCACGGCGCGTCCACGTCGAACGAGAAGGGCGTGTCCTCGCGGCCCACGGGCACCTGCGACAGGTCCTGTTCGTCGTCGCCCTCCGTCTCGAGCGACGAGCGCGTCTTCTTGAGCTGCGTCAGCTCCTTCTCGAGCGCGCTCTGCACGGCCTGCGGACTGGCCGCGCCCGCGGCGTCGCTCTTGCTGCACGCGATCATCATGGGCGGCGCGTCGTCGTTGATCTTCTTGCTCGAGAAGATGTCGTACAGGAACCTGGCCGGAGCAGACAGGAGCGTCACGTGTGAGTTGCTTTGACGAAGCGGAGAGGAGGGACAAGCCAAGACACGCCACGCACTCGGCAGCCTTGCGGAACGAGGGAGCGTCCGAGGCGTCCACGAAGAAGACGATGCAGCCGGCGACCGGGTAGAAGTCGGCCACGCGCCTGCCATTCCAGCAATGCCACGAGCGCGTTAGGACTCTGACACGAGGGGGAACAACAGCAACAGCAGCGGGTGGACGCACGAGCGGAGGCGCTCGTGGCCCGGGTAGTCGACGACGGTGAGCTCGGCGTCGAACTTGGTCGGGTTGTACTTGGGGTGCACCTGGAAGCGGAAGGTCGCCTCCTTCATGGAGCTGACCGTGTCGACGTACTCGCCGTCGCGGATGGCGTGGAAGAACTGCGTCTTGCCGGCGTTGCGCGGGCCGAGCAGCAGCGCCATCTTCTTCTTCTTGCCGCTCCACGTCACGCCCAGGCCTTTCATGTGCAGGAAGAAGCGCACGACGAGCACCACGTAGACGACGCTCAGCGCCGCCGCGATCACCACCAGGTACGTCGGCGCGTTGAACACCTTGTGCGACAGCACGGCGCTCACGAGCTCGAACACGTCCAGCATGGCGGCGGCGACCGTGTTGTGAAGTCGTGAAGGGGCAGGAAGTGAGGAAGGCGCACCGGCGGGAGGGGGGAAGCGGAAGTGAACGGCGTGGGGCTCAAGCGAACGGCGTCCGTGTCGGTCGCTCGGAGGGACTCGTGGCGCGCAAATTCAACCGGCACAGAATTGGGCGACGAGAGGAATCAATCAAGCGGTCGCTGTGT
>JAADYH010000925.1:0-12593 GCA_023338125.1 Phytopythium aichiense | reverse complement strand
CTGTGTTCGCTGTGCCACCATTTTCTGGAGAAGGCGCGTCTGCTTGCCACCAACGACGATGGCGAGTTCGAGTTGCGGAAGAACAGAAATGTCCTGCGCTGTGCCAACAGTTGATGCAAGGCAAAATTCTGGAACCGAGACGTCAACGCCGCGAGGAACATGCTGGAGCTGAGGAGCGGCCTGAAAGGGAAGCTCGGGGCAAGCAGGCTGATGGCGTTCAAGCGGGACGACCATTGAAGCAGGCAGAACAAGAACACGTGAGTGGAAAGACCGGTAGCCATGCGTTGCAGGGAGACATCGCCACTCGCGTTCACATAGCCGAAGCATAGCGAGACCAGTAGGATCGCAGTGTTTCATCGTGTAACCTGAAGAAATGGCGAATGAGTTCGCTGCTGTCTGTCCTTGTCCTCAGAGATGAGCGTCGACTGCAGATACTGGTCGAATGTGCGCCAGTTGCTGCTCAGCTTCTGCAGCAGAAACTGCTGCGCGTACGACAGATCGCTCGGCGAGCCACCCAGCCCGTCCGTCTCGGCGTTCAGCTCGTAGTGACTCTCGACGACCGACGCGTTCTTCACCCGCGAGATCGTAATGCATGTTCGGTCATGGAATCGGAGTCCGCTGGTCGGGAGCAGCAGCAAGTTGGCGCGAACGAACACGACCCGGTCGCGCTCAATGTACTTGCGCATGAACTGGAGGCCGTTGATCTGGAAGTTGTTCTCCGTGTCTCGCATCAGCATGACGAAGTTCTTCTCGATCACCTCGTCGTTGATCCGCCGCAGCTACCACAGTGAAAAGAGTTTCAAAGTCAGCTCATCCAATCGCGTCTCAAGTCAACATGCCGACACACTTACAAAGCGGTAGGACTTGTCGGGGACGTCGCGCTGGAGTGTCAGGTGGTACCAAAACAAGCGCGCTGACTCCTCCATCGAGCAGCTCATCGGTGTCGTCGTCACCACGCGAATGATTTGGCCGCGACTCTGGTCTCGAACGGACTCGGTCATGCAGGACGCAGCCGTGGGCATCGACGTCCGCTCGCGGGGCTCCATCCCGATATACAGCGCCTCGACCTGCTGCTCCAGTCGCTCAATGATTGTCGCGCTGTAGTCCACCGATGCCGGGCTGCGGATGACGGGCTCGCCGCCTAAAATGGCGTCCATGTCCTGCAACACCATCCAATGCATCAGCGATGAGAGCAAGCTACGATGCTATCAACGCAAGTGAACTCACCTGCAGCACGGCGCGCTTGCTGAGCAGCGACCGGAACACATCGTTGAGCTTGTTCTGGCTGGCGAGGATGCCCTTCAGCTTGCGGTTGGTAAGCTCTGCGCGCTGGCGCTCTTGGGAGTGGAATAGAGCCCGATCTTGCCACAGCGACCGCGTCCCGCCCCCCTCGAGTTTGTCCGCCGAACTCGTCAACGACCGGCGTGCATTGGAACCACCACCGCGCGACCGCTCCAGGAAGGCCACGTGTGCTTCGAGCGCCGTGACTTGTTCGCGCAACGCGCGGATCTCTGCTCGCTTGCGCCGCTGCACCTCCGTCGACGAGTTGGCTGGGTTCAGCTTCTTCTTCCTCGCGACGGACGCGGTCCTGCCCGCTTCAGCAGTATATGCGCCTAGTACCTCTCGCCCTCCGTTGTTGCGTCCCTCCAGCTGCTCCTGGCGCCGCCGCTTGTCGCCGATGAGGGCAAGAACGCGCGGGCTTGACGTGTCCGAGGACAGAGAGTCGCGGTCGCTGGCCGACGAGGGAGAGCTGACGCCGGACGACTCGCTGCTGGTGATGCTCGGGCTCGAGGCCTCCTGCCGCGCGAACTCGTCGATGAAGGCCAGCAGCGGCCGCATGTCGTCGTCGCCCGCCAGCAGCTCCGCCATCACCGCGAGTGGGGAGAGATGGAAGCACGGAATGGAATTCTGATAGTGAAGGAATAGGAATTTCAGCAAAATCGAGGCTGCGTTTCGAAGAGTAAACATTACAATGTTTTTGGTTTTCAAAACAAACAGAACATGAGAACTCCAGGTGAAGAAAAGGCTTGAACTCGGCGGCCGTCAATCTCTGATGTGGGATTGTTCAGTGCTCGATTGCTTGGCGCACACTGTCCACGTACGCCTCCATGCAAGCAACCACGTTGGTTGAGACGAGCTGTCGAAAGCTGCTCAGGTCGCTCGGGCTGAAGCCCGCACCGCTCTCAAACTCGATGTACAACCGATAGCAGAACCGAATGACACAGTGCGGCGTCGCCATCCCTGGAGAGGGCGTCACGATGGTCCATGATCGGTCGCGCAGCTTCAGACCTGAAGAGGTGGGTGCTATCAAGCCTGCACGGACAACAACGGCGCGGGTCGGCTCGTCGAACTTGCGCAAATAGTGCCAGCCGCTCAGCTGAATCTCCCGATTGCCGTCGCGTATTGTCCACGACATCGTCTTCTCCGCCGAGCTTTCATCCGGCATTGTCTGAAGTGGCACGCACGTCTGGTGTAAGGTCAAGATAAACGGAACCCCAGCGTTCCAGAGCGAGGACTTACGGTCTCGAACGTCTTGTCCGGGAACTTCAACTTTGAGTGCGATTGCTGCCAGACAGCCAAGCTGGCTTCCGAGATCGGACACGGCACCAACGAGGTGGTGACAAAGTCGACAATCATGCCGACTTCGGACTGGTAATTGATCGAAGTCACCGACGAGTGAGGTGCGCTCACATTCGCGGGCCGAACCATAACGTCGGACTCCAGGTACATAGCAAGCATGGACTGCTCAAGCTCAGCCATGACACTCGTTCTGACATGGACAAGGGGCGATGTGTCGTTTAGTACTGGTTGGCGGAGCACAAACTCTTGTCCCTGATCAATCGTTCAAGAAAACCAGCATCAACGCATTAGCTCGGGCTGCGATGCTAAGACGAACCAAGGAGGATGAACGAACCGCAACTGCTGACCGCTTCCCGACCAAATGCTTGATGGCTTCATTCAGCTTGGATTGGTTTCCCCAGATCTCCTTCAACTTCCGGTTCGTGAGCTCGGCGTGCTGGCGTTCGCGGTAGTGCACGATTGCCAGCTCCATCCACATGGAGACCGCCTTCTGCTTCTTGGCTAGTGCCGATCGGTATCGGTCATTACCATCAGGGCTCGCGTCGTTCTCATCGCTGGTTGGTGTTGGGTCCGGCTGTGGGCCACACCGCCGCTTGAGCTGTCGGAGACGCACCTCAAGCACATCTGCCTGCTCTCGAAGTGCTTGAATCTCTTGCTTTTGTCGCCGTTGCTGTTCGGTGGAGGCGCCAGGCTTGCGCTTGCCGCGGGAAGCGCGGGGGCGTTTGTTACTGGCTGTTGGATCGCTGGTGTTGCTGCCTGAAGAAGTAGACCCTGTGCTATCCGCATTTCCGTCCTGAGCCGCCAACCTGGTCGATGCTGGTCTGGTCGACTCGCTGCCGTTGGTGCTGTTGGAGAGCTCGACCTCGCCGGCGTCGCAGTGCTCAATCAAGGCCAACGCCGCCTCCAGCGTCAGTTGCTCGTCGTCCCCGCCCACCAAGAAGCTCGTGAAGCTCATTCGGTCAACGCTGTGAGGCAAAATGGGCACTCAGTGAGCGCGGTGGGCAACGTCATTCCTGTCATGGCGTTGGTAGTTTACACCAACCAAGTAGAGTCAGACGTTCTCAAACGCGATTACGGTTTTGAGAAGATTACGGTTTTGAGTGCAAATCCCAAAAGATCAACAGGTGATCTCAAGTGAGAGAATCGGAGGCAACAATTGCTTTGATCAGATGGGGGTCAGAATCGATGCTGAAGCAAGTAGCGTGCTGCGCGTCTACGGCCTCGGGGATGAGAAAGACGTGGCCCCGCGGCTGGTGGTGGTGTTCGGATAGGAGGAAGCGCGAGGATAAGTGGCCGAGGACGATGGCAGCGAGCCTTCCAAGGTTGTCGAATGCACTCGCCGCATTTCAAACCCAATGCCTCCCTAAGCGCTGCTCCTGATCGTGAATGCGTTGTACTCGTGATGGCTGGTGCCTCTGTGACTCTTATTGCTGGCTACCTCCCGCTCTCGGCTTCCAACGCCAATTGCATCGTTTGAACCGCCAGCTTCACGTTCTTAGTGAACGTGTCGACCAACGCGTGTCGAGTGCTTGAGTGGTCGGTCCAGGCAGGGACCAAGTCGTTCTCCACGTCAGCGTAGATCTGGTAGCACCATTCCACAACTGCCACGTTCTCGACGCCCGCTGCCTGTGCTTGCGAAATGCGAATCCAGGAGCGGACGCAAAAGCGAAGACCGCTTTCTGGCATCACCAAGAGACCAGCCGTGCACATCATCGCACCATCAGGCTCCGTGTGCTTCTGCACGAACTGGAAGCCATCAATATCCAAACCGCTGGATGGCCCATGGATCGACAGGGCAAAGTTCCGCTCGATTGTCTTGGTGTCGATTCGACGCAGCTGCACTCGCGGCCACACGACATCAAAAGTTAGTGCGGCTGCATGGATACAAGCGATGAACAGACGAAATAGTGAGTCATACCTTAAACAGCTTGCCAGGCGCCTCATGCGACGCCAGGCTTCGCCACACGGCGATTGCCGCGGTGTCGACGGAGCAGTTGACTGGTATCAACGTCTTCAGTTGCGTGGTCGGCACGCCGCAGTTGCGATTTCTCTGAATATACTCCGACGTCGACGCGACCAATCCCAACACCGACGACTGTTGGAGCCTCGGCATGTTCGAGAAGACTACCTGAGCTTGCTGCCGCAGCTGTGCCAGGACCATGGCGGTGCGATCGAAGTACACCTCGCGGATAGGCATGGGGTTGAGTCCGAACACGAAGTTCATCTCCTGCAGAATTGGTAGAAAGAAGTGTCAATCGCGAATCAACAGTCAGTGCGTTCACCACGACAAAGATCTTGGGCGTACCTTCACAACGGAATCCGCAGTGACGAGCGCTTCCAGGGCTCGAGCCAGCTTTTTCTGTCTGGATACGGTGGTTTTCAGCTCCGCGTTCGTGTCGTCGGCGCGCTCCCGCTCTCTGAATTCATGCAGCGCTTTGTCTTGCCACGCGGCGGTCCCTGGGGTGTCATCGCAGGTTGAGGTGGCTCCGGCGGCGTGTTTGGTCGACTTGCTGGCGTCGCGCATACTCTCGAGCAGGCTTCGTCGAGCCTCTAGGTCCGCCACCTGCTCTCGCAGCGCCTTGATCTCTGCGCGCTTTCGTCGCTGGAGCGCCGTCGACGAGTACGCCGGGTTGACCTTCCTCCTCTTCTTCCCCTGACGCCCAGGAGACGTTGCAGTCGCCTTGGACTGGTCACCAGCGGTCGCTTCATCGGTCGACAGAGGTGTTGTGGCTCGATCGATGGGAGAGGCGACGCTCGAAGGGGACGCCAGCTCGCTGTCAGGGGTTCTCGACCCGAGGGTGTCGAGCGCCACGGAACTGAACAAGTCGAACGGCGGGGCGGCGAAGGACTCGAACGAGTCGACCAGCGCCAGCAAAGCCTCCATGTCGGGCTCGTCGAGCGACATGAGGTCGCGATAAACAGTCGAAGAGTGCGAGCCGACAGGTGTTGACGCGACGACAAGGACCACGGACGAGCGTCATCTGTGTGTGGGAACAAGCTGTTTCAAACGAATAAAATCAATCAAAATGATCAAAGTGTCACCGACCTGATCCGCTGAAATGCCCTCCCGCACGTCTTCACGTCTTATGCCTCCAGTTATGAGGCCATGCGTTCGCGAGCTGAATGCAGTGCGTCCATCTATCCCATCACAGCTGAGCTGTTTCCTATCCCATCCATGCGGCACAGCCGTCGCATCCGACACCGTCAGGTCTTTGAGCACCGATATCACTTGATGCAATCGACGAATGGGATACCGTTTGATCTGTCCACGTCACGTGATAGCTCGCGCGTGCGATCAACCGGGCATGCATGTCTTTCTCGAACATAATACACGCTCCATTCAAGTGTCAGTGGTGCAGCGAGCTTCGCAGCGGACGAAACGAATAGCAAACGAACATCGTGGCCTCCTCGCCTAGAACACCTCTTGAACCGCGCGCCGACGCGTGTTTTCTGCCAGGAGGGTCGACTGGAGAGCCTGCTCGTACATCCGCGAGTTGGAGCTCAGCCGCTGCATCAGGTACTGCTGCACGTACGACAGGTCGTCTGGCGACGCGGCCAAGCCGTCCTCCACCTCGGCGTTCAGTTGGTACCGCGCCTCGATGACCGCCGATTCCCCCGCACCCGATCCGACTCGCGAAATCGTCGTCCACACTCGATCTCGGAACCGCAGTCCGCTCGTCGGGAGAAGCAACAGGTCGGTACGAACGATCACGATGCGATCTGCCTCGGTGAACTTGCGCATGAACTGGACGCCGTTGATTTGGAAGTTGCTCGAGGTGTCGCGGACCAGCATGACGAAGTTCTTCTCGAGCGCGTGGTCGTCCGGCCGGCAGAACTACAGAGAGATAGAGGACACCACAAATTGATCAGTCCGGGCGTCTTCTTCGACTGTCCATCAGCCACAGAGCCACGGCACTTACGAAGCTGTACGACTTGTCGGGGAACTCGCGCTTGACTGTCATCTCTCGCCACAAGATCTGCCCCGCTTCCTCAACGGAGCAGCTCATTGGCGTCGTGGTCACCACTTGGATCGTGTGGCCATGGGTCTTGGAGCTCAGGATCTCCGTGGCGGATGACACCGCCGGCGATAAAGCTGGCGGCTTGCGGCGGTCCATGCTAATGTACATGGCCTCGACCTGCTTCTCGAGCATGCCGAGCGTATCTGGTGCGCAGTCCAGCACGACTGGGCTGCGGAACACTGGCTCGGTGTCCACGACCGCCTCCAGCCCCTGCAGCATCCAACAAACCTTGTATCAGACCGGCGTCCATGCCACCATTTTGCGCAAGCATACATCCGCACCTGAAGCACTGAGCGCTTGCTTAGCAGCGTCCGCAGCGCCTCGTTCGTCTGCTGCTGGTCCGAGAGGGCCGACTTGAGCTTCCGGTTCATCACCTCCGCGCGATGGCGCTCTCGCGACTGCAGCGCGGCGAGCTCCTGCCACACGGAGGGAGCCGCGCCGGGCTTCCGCAGGGGCCCCACGACCGCTCGGGACGTGGTGCCTGTCCGGAGCCGCTTGAGGTCCGCCACCTGCGCTTCGAGCTCCGCCGCCAGCTCCCGCAGCGCCGCGATCTCGGCGCGCTTCCGCCGCTGCAACGCCGTGGAGGAACTCGCGGCGCTGCGCTTCTTCTTCTTCTTCTGTGCCTGAGCGGGAGACCCGCTGCTCGCGGCTTTCGTGTCCATCAAGGACGGTTCATCGCCGCTCGGGACGTCGAGGTCGCTGCTCGAGCCGAAGCTGTCGGCCGCGACGGGCGACCTGCTGGACGCAGAGCTGGAGGGGGAAGAGGAGGAGGAGGGGCTCAAGGACTCGGACGTGGGCGACGCAGCGGATGGCTGATAGGAGAGCGGCGAGGCGTCGAACTCGTCCACGAACGCTAGCAGCGTCGCCACATCCGCGTCGTCCAGAAGTTGGGCCGTCATTCGCACGTCCACGTCGTCCGAGAAGGCGCCGAACAAACTGGAACTGAGGACGAGCGTCATGATGCACTTCCAAGGACTTTTGTCTCTGCTGACAACAATTGTTCTGTACCCTCATGGGGTACACTCTTCAAATTGCGGAGAACCTTTCTATAGAAAAACCAAGTAGTGAAGAGGATACGCCAAATGTAACCACATTGTTGGCATTGCCAACATTTTTCGCGGAATCGTGTACCCCAATCGGATTTCACAGGGTAATAAGAATGGAAGTTTGAAACAAAATCGTATAAAACTTCTGGTGGTGTATTAAACATAACCCTACCCCTTATCGGAATGATTGAAATACATGATGTGAGTGATGGTCGTCTTCGAGATGGACCTCGCGTGAGCAATTGCATCGAAGTTCGTGTCCATTGGTCACCTCCATCGATCACCTCTGCATGAGTCGAGGCAACTGGATTCCCCCTCCATGGGGGATCCTCCATTCATTCATAATACAAACACACCCACCCATTAACCTGAACCGGAGCTCACTCATGCATAGACCCCGGTGCTGGACGCCAGGCGTCGCTGCACGTGCCGGGCCGAGAAGTCGAGCATCGCGTTCTGGATCATCTGCGCGAACATGCGCATGCCGTTCATGAGCGAACCAGACACAAAGTCGCGCAGCTGGTCGAGGTCCGCCCGGGTGATGTTCTCGGTCGCCTCGGGCTCCATGTACACGCGGTAGCAGTAGCGCACGACCGACTTGTGCACCGGGTCCTCGGGCGACGGAGAGATGACCATCCACGTGCGGTCGCGGAACTTGGCGCTCGACGTCGGCAGCAGCAGCAGCGTCGACCGCACAATCACCACGCGGTTCGGCTCGTCGTACTTGCGCACGTACTGCAGACCACTGAGCCGGACCTTGCGGTCGCCGTAGTCCCGCAGCGTCCAGAGGAAGTTCTTCTCGGCCGAGTTCGAGTCGGCTCCCGGTTTCTGTTGCCAATCAATCACATCGGTAGAAGTGGTTAGCGACGTACTACTCGACACGTGCAAGCGGAATGCTCTTGACGAACATACGATCTCGTAGGTCTTGTCCGGGTACTTGCGCTTGGAGGACTTGACCTCATCCCACACCAGCTTGCTCGCCTCCTCCACGGTGCACGCCATGGGCGTCGTCGTGTTCAGGTCGATGAACGTGCCAACGCCAGGCTCGAACTTGGTCTCGGTCGAACACGTGACGGCGACGACGGCGTCGTCTTTCGGGCGAAACACCGACTCCGACTCGAGGTACAGGCCCCGCATCGATTGTTCGAGCTCCGACATGACGTTCACCCCCACGTACGCGGATGACGGCGACTCGTACAGCGCGGGCTGGTTGAACACGAGGTCCCGCCCCTGCGGTTCACACAACAAAGCACCACACACACAAGCTTCAGTGCAATCCGAGCTTTATTTCTGCATCTCCTTGGAGCCGTGGCGCGCGGCAGCTTACCGCGAACGTGGAGCGCTTCTGGAGGATCTGCTGGATGGCGTCGTTCAGCTTGGACTGGTTCGTCCAAATGCTCTTGAGCTTCCGGTTTAAGAGCTCGGCGCGCTGGCGCTCGCGGAACTGGATCGTGGCCAGGTCCATCCACACGGACGACGTCTTCTGCTTCTTGACCATCGGTCCTGGCGGCTGTGGGCCGACGAAAGCCGCCCGTGCTCCCAAAGCCTCGCCAGCATCAGCGGACGGGCCCTCCAGCCGTCGCGGGTGCCTCCGCTTGAGCTGCGCCAGGTGCGCCTCCAGCTCGCCGGCCTGCTCGCGGAGCGACAGGATCTCCTGCTTCCGCCGCCGCTGCTGCTGCGTCGACGCGCTGGGCTTGCGTGTCGCGGCCGGCGCTACGGCACTGAGCCTCTTCCTGGCCGCCGCGTCGTTGCCGTCGTTGCCGTCGTCGATGATCGCGGGCGGCGACTTCTTACCCGACGAGTCGCTCAGCGAGTCGCTCGACAGGTCCGCGTCGTCGCCGCAGCTCTCGATGAACTCGAGCGCCGCCTCGAGCGTCAGCATCTCCTCGTCCAGGACCGCCAGGAAGCTCATGATGCGCTGGAGTCGGCCGCCGTTGGATTATGACAGCCTTCCAGGACACATTGTGAAAAATCTTGCCTCCTTTTTCTATTTTGTGTTTACCACAATCGCGAATGGTGTAAAAGTGTATGTGTTTTAAACAGATTTGAGAGTGGCGACCAATCAGATGTGAGGACCGTTTTATTCGTGGCGCTGATTGGACAAAATCGCAATCGGACTGGCGGTACATGGCGGTAGAGAAGGATGACGGTTTTGCCAAGATTACGGTGCTCAAGCCCATCTCCCTCGCAGCGGGTTCTATGCCGCTGGCGACACCAAGCCGGATTGGGTGTCTGCAATGCGTTGCAGTGCATGTCGAGCGCGGCGCTGACGAGCCACCCCTCCTTCGAGGAGCGTGTCCGCGGGATGTGTTCCACGTGCTCCAATGAAGCAATCCGCTCGGATTACTTCATAGCGTCGGTGTCCAACGTCGTCGAGGCGGACCGCCATTGCCAGTGTGTCATCGCGACGTGGTCCGTGCTTCGGTCACCAGCTGGTGATTGCGCCTGGGCTTGGTCACGGTGACGGAGCAATCCAGAAATGTGAGGACTCACACCTACCAACTTGTAGGTGCACTCGGAGACAGCCACCAGCTTGGCCCAGCTTTTTCGAGGCGCTCTTTGTGGTCGAGGCACGGTGGCAGGCACAGCAGTCGTTCGGGAGAGAGACGAGGTGATCGTGAAGGCCTCATCGAGGGCGGAAGAGGCTCACGTCGGCGCTGCTTCACGAGCGCCGAACAACAGCTCAGCCTGATCACGCAGTTCATTCCTTGCGGCACCTGTTGACACCAGAGAGAAATGGGATCACCACAACGTTCATGCATGGAAGGACTAAAGGTGAAATACAAGTATTGTATTGCGTCACGGATACACACACATACGCCACTTCAGAGCAACGAGGAAGCCTGTCGCGACGCTTCTTCAGGTCAAGATCCAGTCCGGGAACGGGCTCGAGACCTCCTCGAGCAGCCAGTTCTGCGTTGTCTGCATGTTCCGGCGCGTCAGTCGGCCAAGTGCGCTCATGACGAACGAGCACATTTCGGCCCCCTCGTCGGTCGGAAGCGGCTCCGACTCGGACGTCTTGATGTGGATCCGATAGTACGACTGGATGACCGACTCGTGCTTCGGGTTCGTCGGTGAGGGAGACACGAGCGTCCACGAGTCCTCGCGCAGGAGCATCCCGGGCACCGGCGGCTGCACAATCGCGTACATGACCATCACGAAGCGGTTGGCCTCGTCGAACTTGCGCGCGTGGTGGCGCACGTTCAACAAGACGTCGCCGCCCTCGCGCTCGCCCCTCCGAGCGATTGGCAGGAAAAAATCCTTCACGTACGAGTCGGGCCCCGAGATCTGGAGGAATATCACAGTCAGCCACCAGAGCAACTCAAGCCACCAGTTCGTCAAGCAGCACCATAGCATCATACCTCGCCGAGAAAGTTGAGATGCTTGCTCGGGTTCGAGCACGTCTTGCGCCACATCTTCATGGCAGCGTATGATGCGCTGCGCTGAATCGGCGTGGTCGTACGCACTTCGGCAAAGTCGCCCACTCTCGGGTCGTGCTTGGTCTCCAGCGAGCACGAGATGGACGTGCTGCCGTCAACTGGGAGGCGGTCGAACACGAGGTCGACTTCGCGGTAGAGCTGCGTGATCTCACTCTCGATCGCAGCGTCCGCGATGCGGTACTGGACCGACTCCTGCGGCTTCAAGTCGGCTGCTGGCGCCTCGAGCAGCTTACTCAGAGCCTGAAGTAGTATCAAGTGCATACAGAGTTAGACTCCAAGTCCATACCAACGGCAGCGCTTCGACACGAGTTGCAGGCCATGTACCGGGCACAGCGCGCGCTTCTGCATGAGTCGGAGGATGGAAGTGTTGAGGTTCATCTGTTGGCTCATGAGCTGCTTCAGCTGGCGGTTCTTGAGCTCCGAGCGGCGGCGCAGGCGGTACTGCTTCACAGCCGAGTCGAGCCACTGGTTGCCGTCCTGGACCGCCATCCCCGAGCCAAACGGCCGCGGCACCTTCACCTGCACCTCCGGGGCGTCACTAGCCGCGTTCTCCCACAGATCCTGCAGGCGCATCCCGCCAGGCGCCATCGACGGCGTCAGGCGGATCGAAGGAGGCGGAGGAGAAGAGGTCGGCGCGGGCTTCTTCGGCCCGGACTGGGACCCCCACCGCGCGCGCTGCAGCCGCGACAGGTGCGCCTGTAGCTCCTGCACCTGCTCGCGCAGCGTCTGCACCTCGGCACGCTTCCTGCGCTGCAGCATCGTCGTGTAACTGGTCGTCGTGTCCGCGTCACCGCCGCGGTCGTCTCGGTTGCTCGCGCGCTTCCGCCGCTTCATTGGCGTCTCCTTCGCCCCTGACGCCGCTCCGAGACGCACAGATGGCTCCACATCGTCCACAGGCAGCTGGGAACCCTCCAGGGAGTCGATGGAGGCCACGTCGTACGCCTCGATGAACGCCAGGACCGACTCGAGAGCCGACACCTCGTCCTCCATGCTTCTCCCGTCGAACCCACAGAAATGACGCCAGACACCATAATTGATTTATGATTCAGGCATATTTGTAGTCGTAATCACAATGTTGCAATCGATGTATCGAATAAGTGGTGTTTGATGGATGGGTTCGAAAGTGCAAGGTTGACTTGGAGAACACCATTTTTGGTGAGGCGAATCGGATCGGCAGGACCATCGTCGAGTTCGATCAGATCCTGCACGGAAGTCGCTCTGGTGTGCATGCACAGATGCTCTATGTTCAATTCAAATGATGGGAATCGTGTTCGTGCCCCGAACGGCTCAAGAAGCAGCAACAATCA
Source organism: Phytopythium aichiense (assembly GCA_023338125.1). Taxonomy (NCBI): domain Eukaryota; phylum Oomycota; class Peronosporomycetes; order Pythiales; family Pythiaceae; genus Phytopythium; species Phytopythium aichiense. Next base: position 201 of record JAADYH010000925.1, on the reverse strand, counting down.
GACAGAGGCGACTCGCTCTCACATGAACCGTCGAGTTCCGTTGGGGTGGAAGCAAAATGATAACGTTTCGCCAACGACGTGACATCGTCTGGCGGCGGTTATCTAGGACTCTCGAATCGAACGATCGAAATGCGAACGATCGAAATGACCTGGTGGCGTGGTGACGGACCGAAATCCTTCCCACCCACATTGCATGGAGAG
>JAADYH010000924.1:0-12600 GCA_023338125.1 Phytopythium aichiense | reverse complement strand
TCCGGAATCCCAAGCTCGCGAGCAAGAAGGTCGTACTAAGGTGCACCCGGAATGTCTTGCGCTGTACCAACAGTCGATGCAAGGCAAACTTCTGGAACCGAGACGTCAACGCCGCGAGGAACATGCTGGAGCTGCTGAGGAGCGGCCGGAAAGGGAAGCTCGGCGCAAGCAGGCTGTGGGCGATCAAGTGGGACGAGCATTGAAGCAGGCAGAACAAGAACACGTGAGTGGAAAGACCGGTATCCATGCGTTGCAGGGAGACATCGCCACTCACGTTCACATAGCCGAAGCACAGCGAGACCAGTCGGATCGCAGTGTTTCATCATTGTAACGGAAATCTATTCGAACGACATTCGCGCGACATTCAACTGCTCCGCCGCCCTCACCAGTCCACGCAAGGACACAATATCAAGGCGAAAAAGCGCGGGAACCTCGACCCTCTGCGGGTCATTCGCGCTGCTCTGCTGCGGCTTGTACAGGCGTCTACGTGTGTGCACACGTCTCCGTCTCCTGTGTGTCCTTTACCGCTTCTTTGGCGGATCCCTTGGCGTCGAGAGCGTCCGAATCGGCTCGGTAGAGACCATGTCGCAGTGTCCGCAGTGCTACACGGGGACATGCAGGCGGCACCGCGCGCAGGACCACGGGCGCTCGGCCGCGCAGCCGTCGAACGCGGAGGGCACGCTGCAGAAGATGTACGACATGCTGGTCGGGTCCAAGCTGCAGAAGCTGCAGGCCGAAGCGGCCATGGAGGACGGCGACCGACACGCGGGTGCGTTCCGGCAGCAGCTCGACGCGTCGCGCGAAAAGTCCATGCGCAAGCACGGCAAGAAGCGGTCCAAGCTGGCGGACGCGAGCGTCTCGGGCAGCGGGCTCAACCCACAGGCGCTCGCGGCCACGTACGGCGAGTCGTCCGACAGCGATGGCGGGGACCGGAGGAAGAGCAGGAGCAAGAAGGCCAAGAAGGCCAAGAAGCGCAAGAAGCACTCGTCGGCGTCCAGCAGCCGCAAGGGTAAAGACGACAAGCGCAGCCGCAAGCACAAGAAGCGCCGGCGCTCGAGCGACTCGGAGAGCGACGCGAGCGGCAGCGACAGCTCGGACGGCGAGTCCAGCGACGACAGCGGCTCGGACTCTGCCTCGGACGCTGGAGCCGACAGCGGCGGCAAGCGGAAGCGCTCGAGCAAGAGCCACCGCAGCCACAGCCGCAGTCGTCGCCACCGCCGCGATGAGAGCGCGAGCGGGAAGAAGACCAGCAGCAGCAAGCGGCGGCGAGCCGACAGCGACTAGAGCGCGCGTCGACTCGCAGTGGAACCCCCTAGACGATGACATAGACCGCATGGATGAGTTGGCTCCACGCGCATTCCCACTGCACCTCGGACGTCAGGCACCGCTCCTTGCCATGCGAATCAGCGCACGCCACTTGCCGACCAGCAGGCGTCTCCATCAGGCGGCACGCCACCGGCTGCCGCAGCCTCCACTTCACCTGCTCCCTTGACTTGATGATTGCTCAATTGCCTCACCCACCCGCAGCCACACACACTACAGCACCGGCATCCCAGTCGCTACCATCCACACGCAGGCCTCTTCCCTTCCGGCCAGTCCGGCGACATGCCCTCGCACCAGACAGCGAGCCGCACCCTCGCCTCACCGTCCACCCACCGCCAGCCTCGCCCCCTCCTCGAACCGAGAGACCGGAACGCGCGCCACGCATCCAGTCGGGGTCTTGGGACACGCGTTATCCTACACGACCGCCGCCTGGCCTTTCTTCGTTGCCGCCATGGCACCGGCACGGCCGGCCGGCTGGCCCGTTCCTTCCGCCTCGACGCGTTGTTGCACGGGCAGCCAGCCGACAGTCCAGCGTCCATGCAGAGGGCGGGGCGGGGCGGGGCGGCGCGGCGGGGACTCGCTGAGGGAGGGGAGGCACCTCCATCCGGCCGCACCATGGGAGTGTATGGGAACTCGATGGGAACCCCATCATCTTCGTCTCCGGGTTTGATTTCTGGGCGGAAGGAGGCGTTGAAGTTTCCTGTGGCGCATTGGCCAAACAGCGCGGAGCGCCCATCCTCCGCGCGATTCCGGTGGCGGACGGTGATTGGTTTGACGCGCAGCGCGTCGACAGATCATCTATCAACCCCATCGAGGTCTGGTGGAATACACAATGTGCCAGAAGCGCTCAATGCACATCGATCATTATCCGCGTAATATGCTGGGTAACAGGTTTTAAGCGACAGGACTTCAGAACAGCTGGCGAGTGGCCCACTTTATCCGAATCGGAGCCGGGGAGGAGCAGTGTTCCGCGACCGCCACTGTACCGCTCGGCTGGAAAAATTGGCCTCCTGCTGGGCACCGCTGTTCCGCCCCGCACGCGGCTCCGGCCGGCGTGTATGCGCACTCGCCTTTTTATCAGATGCCGGAGCGTGTCCATAGCGGATCCCGCATTGAGCAAACCCCGGTGCAACGCGGGGTGACGCGGTTGACTTCTGTTTTCGCAGTCAGGCGCAGGTTTCTGTCAGGCTCGGTCGTGTTGCAGCATAGACAGGCGACCGAACAAGAGTGGGCCATTCGATTCTTGTGACTCGGATACTTTTTCTCACCGCGAGCCGCAGAAGTCTTCGCTCGTGTGTGTCGTTGGATGAAGGGTTCGACTGACTGCTGCGTTCAAGCGCTGAAAATGGCGCATTGAACACCGTGTGGGGTCATACGACACCACTTCATACTATCCTACTTTGTCAACACCAATTTTCGTCGGAACGTCGTCGATACCAATGATAACCAATCGGACTGCGACCACACGCCGTCTGACTGTTCCTCGCAGGCGATATTTCTGCGCGCCACGGTAAGCTTTCGACGAAATGTGAGCCATCAACTGCATGGGCGTGTTTCGGAGTCCCCTCTCCTTCGGTCCATCTGTTTAAAACCCTTTCCGTTTCCGCCGACACATGCTGCTCTTTGTATGCGCATCGTTTTAAACGTCATCCAAGATGTCGCCCGGCCTCTGCGAGGCAGGTCAACCTCCCCACCCATCAGCGTGGGATCTTTTCCTCATCATCGCCGCCACCGCCGATGGAGGGCGGCGGGGTCTTCGGCTCCAAGGGCTTCCGCGCGGGCACTCGGCTCTCTCATTGCGCGATTTGTCTTCCAGCAACAAGACCGACCACCCAAGCCCCCCTTTCCCCCTTCCTTCCACCATGAGCAAGCTCGACCGTGCCGTGTACGACAGCTACATGTCGCTCGACATTGAGGACGGCCCGACGCTCGCCGAGTACGTCTGGATTGGCGGTTCGGGCGAGGACCTGCGCTGCAAGACCAAGACGATCACCAAGCCGGTCAAGTCGATCGCGGACCTGCCCGTGTGGAACTTTGACGGTTCGAGCACGGGCCAGGCTCCGGGCGAGGACTCGGAGGTGCTGCTGCGGCCGCAGGCCATCTTCAAGGACCCGTTCCGCCGCGGCAAGCACATCCTGGTGCTGTGCGACTGCGTCAAGCCGGACGGCACGCCGATCGCCAACAACACGCGCGCGGACGCCGCCCGCGTGATGGCTGCGGCCGCGAGCGAGGAGCCGTGGTTCGGCATTGAGCAGGAGTACACGCTGTTCGAGGCGGACAAGGTGACGCCGTACGGCTGGCCCCAGGGCGGCTTCCCTGGTCCCCAGGGCCCGTACTACTGCGGTGCCGGCGCGCACTCGGTGTTCGGGCGCCTCATCGTGGACTCGCACTACCGCGCGTGCGTGTACGCTGGTGTCAACATCTCTGGCATCAACGCCGAGGTGATGCCCGGCCAGTGGGAGTACCAGGTCGGCCCGTGCACGGGCATCGAGTCGGGCGACCACCTGTGGATCTCGCGCTACATCCTGCTCCGCGTGTGCGAGGACTTTGGCGTGATCGTGTCGCTTGACCCCAAGCCCATCCCGGGCGACTGGAACGGCGCCGGCTGCCACACCAACTACTCGACCAAGGCGATGCGTGAGGACGGCGGCATGGCGAAGATCATTGAGGCCATCGAGAAGATGAAGCTCAAGCACAAGGAGCACATTGCCGCGTACGGCACGGGCAACGAGCGCCGCCTGACGGGCCGCCACGAGACGGCCAGCATTGACCAGTTCTCGTACGGCGTGGCGAACCGCGGTGCGTCGATCCGCATTCCGCGCGTGGCCGAGGCCGAGGGCAAGGGCTACTTCGAGGACCGCCGCCCGGCGTCCAACATGGACCCGTACGTGGTGACGGCCCGCATCATCAAGACCACGATCCTGAACGAGGCTTAAGCGTGCTGCTGGGTAGTACCCGGCCGCCTCTTGTGTGTGTCAATCTTCGACGACGCCTTCGCGTGCATTAGTGCGTCGACGTCTGAACGAAGACAAGGAGCAGAATCGCGATGCTTCTTATGTATGCAGGTCCGTGCTTCGCCTCTCGGGGCGTGAGTGCGTTGATACCACCGTGCGTGGAGCGAGAAAGGATGGGAAACAAGAAGAAACAGAGGACGAGGACGGCGATCGAGGAAGCACTTTTTTGGCTAGGAAAGCAATATCAACTCGGCTCTCGAGCCGCGCTTCTTTTCCAATGTCAATGTGCTGTGCAGGTCTTTGGATGGGATGTCTTACGAGGACGACAGCGATATTAATTGCACGCAGTCGCGAGCCAGTAACAACAGAGCAGCGGTAGCACGAGTGAAGCTGTCTGCAGCAGTCTTTCGACGTCCAACTTCTCTCAAGTTTTAGCCACCATGCTGACCGGATTGAGACGTTCTCGATGGCACAAGGCCCGATGACATGCCACCAGTGAATGTAAACCAGGTGCTTGCAGATCACCGGCGGTGAATGAGCGCACGCACGAGAGAGAGGAATCCAAGGGGGGGAGAAGAAAGAGATGGAGGAGAAGCAGAAGGAGGGGAGGAGACGGATTCCTTCCTTCCCAATGCGCTTCGGCCGGATCAGGCGCGTCAGTCGGACTCGCCCATCTCCATCTCGTGACGACGTCCATTGCAGGGTTCGCAACCGGTCGAGTACCAGTAAAACCGGCATGAAATTAAATACCGGTTTCAATCGTCTAAATCGGTACCAAGCCGGTATCTCGAGCTCCTCGACCAAGAGATGCCCGCCATCATCACCAAGAGGATGGCTTCGCTGCGCATGCTGCGGCGGCAGCCGTTGCTCGCGCGCTTCTCGACGGCTGCGCGGCGCCACCGGCCGCTCAACCTGACGCCGTTCGCGTCTCCGCTGCTGCTGGTGCTGCACCCGGACACGCTCGTGCGGCGCGCGCCGCACCTGGCGCGGGACAACGAGCAGGCGCTCAAGCACCTGAACGTCTTCCTCGAGCTGGCGGCGCGCGGCTGCAACAACGACGCACACCGCGCGCGCGCGCAAGTGCTGGAGCTCGCGTCAGCCTCGCACGATGATCCCAGCGCGCCGCTGCGCTTCCCACTCGCCTTCCACGTCGCGGACGAGCAGCAGGCCGACGGCTTCCGCAAGTGCGAGTACGTCGTCCAGGTGCCAGGACAGCTCGTGCGCCGCACGCTCGCCAACACGACGGCGTCCGCAGCGCGCGACGCGTACGCAGACCCGACGCACGCGCCGTTCGCCCGAGCATGGCAGCGGCTGACCAAGCGCGCACTCAAGGACTTGTTCCATGTGGCGGGCGTCCAGCTGCCGGCGGCGGGCAGCGCGGCATCCGCGTCCTCGCCGGCGCTCGTGGCGCTGACCGACTGGCTCGCCGAGGCGACGGAGGAAGACCTGGAGGACGCCAACCGCGTCCAAGCCGCGGTGCACAACCGGCAAAAGCAGCGCGAGCACGACCAGTTCGATGCGCAGTTCCACCGCATGCTCACGCGCGAGAAGAACGTGGTGCACGCGGCCACCACGGGCCTCGAAGACGGCCCGAGTGCGTTGCACGTGCTGCCTTGAGGGTTTGCTTGACGCAAGGCTTACTGATGTGTGTGTGTGTGTGTGTGTGTGGAATGCTCGACAGCCGAGCAGCATGCGGTGTTGACGACGCTGCTCAGCAAGCGACTCGTGCTGCCCAAGCTCCGGGACGCTGAGGAGCGCGCCGCCGTCTTCCGGTGGATCGCGGGCTTCCTGCTCGCCCACTTCATGGAGCTGCGGATGCACGCGCTCGTGTGGAACAAGATCGCGCTGCTGGTGACGGTAGATGTTGAGAAGAAGGACCAACAAGGCGAGGAGCAAGAGGAGGCGACGGCGTCCGGGCTCGAGACGCACTGGGACCGTGCACGGCCTGATCTCGGCATGGGCGTGCTCATCCCGCTTGGTGTCGACTCGATGGAGCTTCTGGACTACCTCTACGAGCGCGTGGACGAGCTCGAGCGCGCGCTGGACGCTTTCGACGCTAAGAACAGCAAAGCGAAGAGGAGAGAGCACAAGCCCGCATCATCAAGTGACAGCGGCCACGCCTTTAGAGGCGCCGATAACAGCAAGCGGCGTTCGCGTCCCCGCCGCTCGCACTTTTACGAGCAAGAGCTGGCCTCGCTTTACCAACGGAAATGAACGCCCGCCCGCGATCTCGAGCATGGGAACTTGTTCATCAGATGTTGGCGGGACTCCTCACAGGAATTCGTCGGGTTTCGCATCCGCTGCGAGGACGATCCGTTGTTGCTGCATCCTTTGCACTGCAATCTTGAAGGTGCTGAAACGCGCTGGGTCACGTCTATAAAAAGCGGTCGTTTCCGTGGCTCAACCACTCTTGCTGCCACGTTTGGTCTCCTCTCTGGTCGTCTGGAAGGCAGCAGCAGTTCGCTCTTCCCTCCGCGTCCGCTTGCACTCCTCCTCGCACTGATCGCCATCGACATCAAGCCCACCATGTTGGTGAATGGGGTCGACATCTCCATGTTGGAGGGCTGGATGCTCAAGATCAACAGCAACCCGAGCTTCTTCGGCAAGAACATGAGTCGTCGATGGTTCAAAGTCGGCTTTGCGGCGAACGGGAGCTCCGGTCGGAGCGACCATCAGAAGCTCATCATATCGTACTCGACCAACAAGTACGCCGCCTTCCTGCTTGTTGGTAGTCCTGGAGAGGTGTTTCTCACTTCATCGAGTTGGAATGTTGGAGAGCAGGACATCAAAAGAACCGCGCGGGTGGCTCTACGTCGAAGATGTCAGCGGCGTCTACTGTCGACGTGTAGGCCCGCCCATTGTCTCCCATGCTCACCCCTGTGGATGACCGGAGCTCACCTATATCAATGTGCAGGACATGATCGAGATCGTTTCTCCGACGCGGACATTAAGACTCAAGGGCGAGACAACCGCTGAGCATCGACTGTGGTCTGACAGTCTCTACCGATTGTGCAACCCTCCGCTCGCGCAGTCGTCAGCGCAAGCGTCCACCCCTGCGACGTCCTCAGCGGAAGTTAAAGCATCCGTTCCGCAGTCGCCTCCTGTTTCCGAGGCGAAGCGAGAGGATCGGCGCCGAGAAGAGCGCGAAGCAGCGGTTCCTGTGGCTGAAGCCAAGGCTGCTCCGGAGAGAAAGTTGCCGGCGCGCTCGGATGGTCGTGCGTCTTCTTCGCGATCATTATCAGCCAAGGAGACTGCTCGACAGGCCAGTTCTCGGCAACAACGACATGAAGAGGAAGAAGAGGGAGACGACGACGAAGACCACTCGAGCGAAGATGAAGAAGAGTGCGCTGGTACTCACAGCAACACCCAGCGTGGAGAGCAGACATCCTGTCGACGACTCGCTGACTCACCTCCCCGCTCTGCTCACCGTGGGGAAACAGATCTGCCTCGACCTCGATGCGATTCCGACTCGGATGCTCGCTCGCCAGACCGCCGAAATGGACGCAGTCGCGAGAGTAGTCGCGACAACAGCGACGGAGACAGAGAGAGTGATGATGATGACCGGGAAGCCAAGTCCAGTCGGCGGCGCGCATCGTCTATGGATAGCGACGAGTGCGAAGAGGATGACAACAACCGAGGCGTCCGCCCAGCGCCACTGTCGAAGCGTCCGAGCCTGCTGGTCGCATCGATCAAGGCTGCTTCGCCGTGTACCCCGGCAGCGTCGACAGTAGTGGCCGCTCCACAGTCACCAAAGTTCTCCGAGGACGAGGACGAAGCCAGCAGCCCGAAGCGCTTTGGTGCTCCGCGGTCGATTCCCAAACCAAAACAGGAGCCGATTGACGAAACGGACGACCCGCAAGAAGAGAGTCCGCGCACGAATGATCAAGATGAAGTCCGCGCCAACCGACCGCCTTCGCCCACGGTTGAGCATCGCTCGGACAACGTCGCTGACTTGACCAAGCGCAACAACTCTGAGTACTTTGACTCAGAGGGAGACGATCAGCGGGATGCAGCGCGATCGATCGTCAAGGAGCCTCCAGCATCGGTGACAGCCCCGAGATCGGAGGTCGCGCGGGACAACAACTTCGTGGACGAGGACTGGGACGCCGAGGAGCACGTCCGACCGGCGAAAGCGAGCGCCAAGCATGTAGGTGGAGCTTGCGCATCAGTGTGTGTATCTTGGCATGGCTGACTCGTGATGCTGTGTGTTTGCTCGCAGACGCCCAAGGCTCCAGTGGCGATCGGCGTGGGGAACGTCGCAGCCGATTCCAACTTTGCCACAGAGGACTGGGATGATTGATTGAGACGCAGGGCACCGGAAGCTAAGCAGACCCATATGCATTCCGCACTGGAGCTTTTGTTTCCCCCCATCGTTCTCATGAGGCAACGAAACCGTCCTGACATCTCGTTCGACCACAACATGTGGTGCACTCCTAACAGTCCAGCCCTGCGACGCGAGGCGCGTTACGGCTGGTCAGCGCCTGGTCGAGGTCGCCACGCGGTCGATCAAGCAGCAAAAGGGTCGCCTCGATCGCCCGCGTGACGATTTCGATCAGGCACTGGCCAGCCGTCTCGCTCCTCATCGATCGTCAGCTCTAGCAGCCACCAACGGCTAGTTCGTCTCCAGGAGGTTTGCGTCTCGCTCGAGAACCAAGTCAAAGCAACGCTCGCACTCGTTGTCACCGAAACTGCGACCACGACATCGTCGACCGCATCGGTCATCCGCTCCTTCGCCGCCGGATCACTCTCCTTCCGGGTCAACACGGCCTGCGCGTCCGCCGTGAATTTGAGCGCCACAACGACTTCCAGCAGCGATTGCGCTTGCAGCCCCGTCACCTTGTCTGTGGCCTTGATAATGGTCCTTGCTCCGCCAAAATTCGGCAGGGCCGCCATCTCCGCGGCCTCCGCGGTCTCGCAGGGCCCAGCTTTGCGCTTGGTCACGTGAGCGAGTGCAGCGAGGAACTGCTTGTGGTCGGCTTGGCGGATTCAAAAGTGATTCATCCCGTCTCCTTCTCTCATGCAAACATCCCGCTCTCATCAAGTCCTGTCGCGGGAGCGGAAGCCTCGCGGGTCCCGCCGTCCATTTCCGCGAGCTTTCTCGGCTTTCTTCGACTGGCGGTCATGTGTTCAACAACGTCAACGGTTGCATCGGGACAATGCCGTTGTTTGTCGCTGTTCACGACTGTGGATGGCACCAACGTCGCCGAGGAGCGTGGGCGGGTAGCGCGCCACGAACTCCTTCGGCTGTCGCTGCATCTCCGACTGGGCGTGCGGCACTGCCTATCACGGCCGCAACAGCACGTTAGCGACAACAAGTCGAGTCGGAACACGCATACCAACAGCAAAGGGCAGCGCCGACAAGCGCGCTATTATATCCATGGACGGCGATGCGGTGGTCTCATACGGCGATGACGCCGGCGCTTGTCCTCCGCGGAGCGTCGCCGCCACCTTCGGACGTTTTCTTGAGTGCCGGCGCGATGATGCTCTTGAGCGTGAAGGCGACCTGCATGGCGCTCGGGCGACGGTCCGGGTCCAGGTGCGTGCACTCGAGCGCCAGCTCACGCAGCGCTGGCGGACAGTCGTCCCGGAAGCCCACGCGCGCCTTGTCGAGCTTGACGAGCTGCGCGATCTGCATGCCTGGCAGCCGCTCGCCGGCGTTCCCGGCGTCCGCGGTGCCCGTCACGTGCGCGAACGGCGGCAAACACGTGTCGAGCTCGGACAGCACGACGCCAAGCGAGTACACGTCGGCCTTCTCCGAGTACTTGCGGCCCTGGATGATCTCCGGGGCCGTCCACAGCAGCGTGCCGACGCCTGACGTCATGGTCTCGTTGATGTGCGTCTGCCTGCTCACGCCAAAGTCCGACAGCTTGGCATGCCACGAGCGCGTCAGCAGCACGTTCTTGGACTTGAGGTCGCGGTGCACCACGACAGGGCGGAGGCAGTGCAAGTAGACAAGCCCCTCGGCGATGCCCATGGCTACCTTGATCTTCTCGCGGCGCCATATCAGCTGAGGGCCCAGCTTGCGGAGCACGGCGTCCAAGTCCCCGGCGTCCATGTACTCGACGACCGCGCTGAGGTTCTGCAGCTTGTTCCAGCTCACGCCGACGAACGCCACGATGTTCGTGTGCTCCAGCGCAGCCATGAGCTGGATCTCGGCGGCGAACTGCTCCAGATGTGGCGTGGCGTGCTGCCGCTCCGGCAGGAGCTTCTTGATCGCGACGTGGCGCGTCTCGAGCTGTCCGAGCCAGACCTCACCGAACGCTCCCTTGGACAGCAGCCGCAGGAAGGTCAGGTCGTCGTACGCGATCCGCTTGGCGACCGTGCTCGGGTCGGATATGAACGCCGACAGCGCCTCTGACTCGGCGCAAAAGTCCTCGACGGTCTTCCCGCCGCCAGCGTTCCGTGCGGACGACCCGCGACGCCCGAGAAGAGTGTTCGGGTTCAGCGTCGAGCCCCGACCGCGGTCGCCAAGGACCGACCCGAACAACGAGTTTCGCCACGAGCTGCCACGCTGCTGTCTCCCCTCCTGTCGGCTACCGACCGCCCGCGTCTCGAGCTGGTTGGCGGTGTCTGAACCTGATCGGCGGCGACGGCAGCGCCAGAAGCAGAAGGCGAGCGCGACGACAAGGAAAAAGCCGACGCAAATGCCAATGACGAGCGCGAAATGCGAGCTCGAACCGCTGTCCGCCCCCGCCGCCTGCGTCAAAGTGCTCCCGTTGTCGGAGGCTGAGCTGCCAATCTCCTCCGCTCTGGACATGGACGCCGAGAGGAAGGCTGCAACCTGAGACGCGTTCACGCTCGGCCGACAGAACGACGAGGCTGCGGCGGTGTCGCTGCTGCTGCTGCCTGACTTGTGGAGCACCCGGCACGGGATGATGGTGTCGCCCATGCTGTAGCAGTCGGTGCCCGAGTCGGTGGCGCGCATGTGGATCGCGAAGACCTCTTCTGCCGTCCCCGAGGAGGACGAGGAGGACGAGCTCTCTCCGATGTAGACTGCGTGGAGATACGCCTGCGGGTATGGGATCGCGCTGGTCGAGGTCGCCGACGACCAGGCCGAGCTGGTGCTCGACGGGATCGACGCGTCTCCCGCGACGATGGCGCACTGGAAGCGGTCGGCCACGTCGGCCTCGCACTCGTCGTTCACCGACTGCTCAAAGTTCCCGCAGTCGTTCACCGAGCACCCGAAGGCGTCACCGGGGACGGCGATCGCGTCCATGGCCGCGCCGGCGTCCTCGCCGTCTGCTTGGCATGCCGTGTACACCTCGACGAGCGCGTCTCCTGTCGGGGCGTCCGAGCCGCCGCCTGCTGCGAGCCCCGTGTAGACGTATCCGTGCTGCCACAGGAGCGCGACCTTGATGACGTCGGGCAGCGCCGCCCAGTCTGTCCCCGAGCTGCCGTTGCTGTACGCGTTGAGCGCCTCGAGCACCTCGCGCGGGACGGCATCTCCGGTCGGCGCCGTCAGCGTCGCGTCCACCGCTGCCGCCCGCGCCAGCGTCTCGCAGCGCGCCAGGATGTCGCTGTCTGTGCTTTCGCTGCCACTTGCGCTGCTCCCGCTCCCGCTGACGCTAACGCTGACGCTGGCGCTGGCGCTCGCGCTGCCATCCAATGCATCGGCACGCGGCACGGCGGCGAATGTGAGCGCGAGCGCGGCCCACGACGAGCGCGGCCGGCGCCTGTTGCGCGAGCCGATAGAGCTCATGGCGAGTCGACGAGTGGGGACACAAGGGAGGAGGAAGGACTGGGGAGGAGATGAGAAGGAGAGCCCGAGCGATGCCGACGCCAATGCCGATGTGGAGCGCGGAGAAGCGCGGCGGGTGGCGAGGCGATCAATGGGTTCTTGACCCGAGGATGACGCAGGGAACCATTCTCTGGGGACATTTCGCGGATGAAGCGGTTTTGATTGGCGGAAAAGAGGGAGATCGTCAAGAACCAAGAGAGTATAAAGAGATGGCGCTTGAGTTATCTACAAAGGTATATTTGCATTGGGTGATATGTTTTTCGTCATATATAGAATATCATTATATACCAGGTATGTATTGAAAGAGGCAGTGTCTCGTCGCGGCGCATGACACAGCCAGCCGCATGGCGCATCATGGGTTCAATCTGAACCATGTGATGCAGCCTGGCGAACTCCTCCCATGGGTGGATGGAGTCCATGATGGCGTCCATCAACCCGCCGTCTGGTGCTCGCAATCGCAGGCGTGGATTCTGTCACTGTCATGAGTTGCAAGGAACCCCAACTCGGTGGCGGAGCAAGAGTGGCACCGCTCGATGCAGGCGGTGCCAACGAAGCAGAACAACCGACCGAGCAGACAATCGCCAC